>PVIU01003544.1:0-114174 GCA_004026605.1 Ondatra zibethicus | reverse complement strand
AAAACGACGGTAGTCCTGGAGATTGGTGAGATGAGATGCCATCCCCAGATTCCCCAATCAGAGCTGAACCACACATTCTGAAATGAAAGGAGATTCCTAGCTTTACCGATCATAGTTCCTTGTCAAGCTGCATTTAGGAATTCAGCAGGGGGCGCTCAGAGGAAAAGAAGCAGATCTAAGGTAACAGAACTGAGCTGTAAGGCAGACTTGTTTCCTTGCTTTGTATCTGGAAAGCCACAAGATGGCACACCGTGTTCGGAAAGCTGCTTTGCATCTTGTGTGAGACAAATTGAAAGATTCTGAAGCCACCCATCCCAGGGGCTTTTGTCATGTGTGTCTTTGACTTCTCTATTAGAAAACTCAAATTTGGAGAACTTCTGTTTGTACATGAAAGGGTTCCCTTTATTAAAGTACCCTGAATTCAGACGAAATGAAGGAAAAGGAACTAGAGTTTAACTTATCTTTCTTTTGAAAACACTTATACATAGCTATTCCACTTGTGGTCAGATACTCAAAGGGCTCCATAGTCTAGAATAGATACCTGCTTATCCATGCTTATTGTTGTTGTATTCACAATAGCAAATAAATGAATACAGCCTATATGTATTTAACAATAAATAATGAAGAAAAAAGAGGTCATGAACTTGAAAACGTGCAAGGAGGAGTATATGGGAAGGTTTTGAAAGAGGAAAAGGAAGGGGAAAAACGATGTAATTGTATTATAATCTCAAAAAAAGAAAATGTGGGGAAGGGACATACAGGGCAATAGAAGGAGTAGTGGGTGAAATTGTCCAATGAATTTAATCAGTAAAAAGATATATAGGCAATGATTAAAACAAAATTCCTTAATTTTTTCTTATTGACCCTTCTTCACTATCAAGAAAACAACCTCTTTTATATTTTTGAGATTATTTTAAGTTTTTTACTACAGAAGTTCCACTACCCTGACATACAGTATTTCTTATGAGTTAAGGGATGTTGGAGAGTCTCACCTCTCAGACTCTGTTGCTAAATTCCTTCCCGGGGGAAACATAAGCAATTTCTACCTCTTCTCTTAAGTTCCCCAAATCTCTTCAGGTCTACCCTTCTGAGAACATCCCAGGGCAAGACTCAGAAAAAGATAACTTTGGAGAACCAATGGGTGTATTGAGCTTCCTCACAGATCAGAGGTGACAGGTTCCTCGCAAGAGTACAGTCACTCTTTCCCCAGTCAACCTCACCTAAAAAGCCTTACCCTGAAGGGCTTCCCCATAACTACATAAACAGAGTGCATGTTCAAGTCTTCTCCAGACTATGTATTCTAGCGCCTTCCCCAGGTCACCTGAAGAGTGGCCAGGTGTAATGGAAGAGCTGGACATGCAGATAAAAATTCTATTCCCTACGCTGCCCTTCTATGCAGGCTGTAAACTGCTAACAATGAAAGGGGTAGCAACTGACTCTCCAAGATATTTGCCCAAGAGGACCATCACTAGTGGCAAGTTTCTAAGTGATGTGTATTGTATCTAAGTAAACCAAAGCTTTGAGACAGGTCTGAATATTTTTTCACCACCTCTTCTTTCTTTGTTCCTTTATCTTAGCTGTTATTGTTTCAGAGTTTAGAGTTTAAGTTTTTCTACATGTGATACTGTTTCCTATATTCCCTTTCAAACCACCACCCTCCTTTTCTCTCTTATCCTCACTCCTATTATTCTCCTTTGTCTCCCTAGACAGGCTTACTTCAACACACACAAACACCCACACACATGTATAATTTTTGTGTTTCTATATAAAATCTAAGAACCACAAATGAAAGATGGTACATAATGTCTTTCTTTGTCTAATTAATTCATTTAATGTGCCTTTTTCCAGTGGCATCTGTTTCCCTGTAAACCACATAACTGTTTTGGAAACTGGTCTTGAACTATTCTCTCCTGCCTCAGCCTCCCAAATGCTGCTAGTATAAGCATACACCACAAAGCCCAGCAAAATTTTACCTGTTAATGATAAAATAATTTTTAAGGATTTGATTTTTAATTATTTGCGTGTGTGTGTGTAAAGGTAAGTGCATATGAGTATAAATGCTTATAAATGCCTTTGAATTCCCTAGAGATATCAACAGCTGTAAGTCGAGTTCCTCTGCTAGAGTGGAAATTTCTCTTAACTACCGTGTTATCTCTTCAACCTCTGAAATAATATAATTTTGATTTTAACATCTACTATCTTATATAATCTTTGCAAATATGCATGCATTATTATTTTTCTCTCTTGTAATGTTTTGCCACCTTAGTCTTACCCAAGGATATACACTAAATTGAAAAACACAAAAAGAACAGCAATATTAGCTTTGATTTTTATTTCTTTCCCCCAATTCAGAGGATACAGAAGTATTTTTCCAGATTAATAATGCTCTAGAGCACAATATAAGGTAAGATAAAAGTGAAATGGCATGGAACAAAAAGCATCCCCCAGTCCTTTCCTCATATTGCCTTTATCTCGATGCCTTCAGGAGCTGAAGCAGAATTGGTGCCTGTACCACTGATGTCGGCAGTGTCCTCACTCAGGGCTCTCTCCAGACTGGAAGGCAGGGAATGGATCAGTCTTTCCCTAAAGTCCTGGCCCACGAAAACATAGAGCATCGGGTTGAGACAGCTGTTGAAGAAGGCCAATGAGCTTGTTGGGTGAACCAACATGTCAAGAATTGTATAACCACCACTAAAAAGCGACTCTTTGAGCCAGACTGTGCCTAAAAGGGCCACCAGTTGAAAGGGAAACCAACAGATAAAAAAGGAAGCCACAACTGCAGTAAGGACGCGTAAAGGACGGCTGGAATTAACAAGGGCTCTTCTGTGGATCTTGGCAGCGATGAGTCCGTAGCAGATGGCAACGATGGACATGGGCATGCTGAAGCCAATAATGAACCTGATGATTCCTCTAGCTGTTAGCATAGTGAGAGCTGCATTCAACCGTTCCATTTTAGTGTCACCCCAGGATGCAAAGCTGAATGTACAGTACACATGCCCTCCTGGAACTCTAACTGTAGTCATGAAGAGGAAGATGGGCAATGTGAGGATGAGAGCAAGAATCCAGGGTCCAATGATCACCTTCCTAGCCAGGCTCACAGTGCGGTGATTCTGAGCCCAGACTGGATGTAGGACACAAATACAGCGATCCAAGGCAATGAAAGCAATCAGGAAGACACTTCCAAATAGGTTTATGTCCACCACAATGTGAACTAATTTACACATGAACCAGCCAAAAGGCCACTTTTCTTTCATGGCCATTGAGGTGATGAGGAATGGTAGAGTAGCCATGAAAGAGAAGTCAGCCAAAGCCAGGTTCAGATAACAGATAGTGGTGACCGTGTGTGCCATCCGAAATCCAGCTACCCAGATCACAAGCCCATTGCCCAGCATCCCGAGGAAAAAAGTGATAGAGAGGACCACCATTGAAAGGATCCACAGAACTCTGGATGTGATAGAATCATAGACCACCACTTCTGATCCATTCAGAGAGTTGGAGTAGTTGGCTTCCATTCTGTCTGCACCTGAAAAATTTCAACAACAGCCATTTCTCAGATGTGGCTCCATCTTACATTACCCCTATTCAGAATGCACACCACCTCCCACCACAGGAGATCCATTTTACCAGTAATACTGTAAAACTAGCATGCCTTTCTTAGATGGCATAGTTCTCCACATTTTTCACATTCCTAAAACTATTGATGATTTTCAGACTGATTAAAAAATAATAAACTCCCATGCTCCAGCAGCAACACTGAACAGAGGGGGTGAACAGACAGCAAAACATGGGTTATAGGAGTCCAGCACTCCAAGCAAAGCAGTGGACTTAGTAGACAATCCCTTGGTGAAGGTTTTCCCTCAGTTCTTGTATTCACAAAAGAAACAATTCAGTTGAGATGCCAAAAGTGTAATCAAAAAGGTTTTTTAACAAAGATCTGTACACTCCAGAGAGAGAGAAAAAGACACAGAAAGACAGACAGACACAAAGATGAGACAGACAGACAGATAGACAGATAAGAGATATTAGAGTTGGGTGAACCAAAGAATGAGTAGTAGCCCATTGGGTTCTGCATTGTGGATTTCAAAGATATATTTTTCAAAGATTTATGAGACAGGTGGTATACATATGTAAATAAGGTGACCCTTTATTCAAATTTGTGGTAGTCCAGATGCTACTTTTGAGTACTGATTACTATGATACACTTATAATTTTACAAAAATGGGAGGTGAAAACACAGTCCAGTGAATATCATAACAAAGCCTGAGGTCACATTTATACCCTGTGCTAATGTGTAAGTATGGTAGCTGGTGTTGCTTCTAATTGTCTTGGATTCTTATATAGTAGAAAGACCTTAACTCCAGCGTAAATGATACTTAAACATAAAGGGGCATTCCAGACACAGCTACCATGACAGCAGCAGTTTTCTTCGCATCTACCTTCTTACTTACATGGTCTTGAGTTCAAAATATGATTCCACCAGGACTTGGCAAATGGTGCCAAGATCTCCACCTTCCAAACTCACTACCTTCTTTCAACCCCAGATTTAGACAGTTTTCAAGTTTCTCCTTCTCTTCATTGTGAGAATCCTTGAGCTAGTGTTTGCCTATTAATTCTGCTCATCTAAGGCATTGGCTTTAGCCCGCTGTTGAAGTGGAGATCGAACGACTGCTACCACTGCTTGGTAGTGTATTCTACCTTGTGATTCCACAAAGGGAGGAAGTTAGTGAGGAGTGGATAACATCTCTACCTTCAAACTAGTGTCTTTCATTGCTCTTTCTTGTTATGAAGTTTCTCACTCATTGTTATACTAAGAATGTGCATGACTGCACAGCTTCATGTTGTGTGGGATAGAGGGTGAGTCCTAATGAATTTTGATGGAGTTTGTGGGCTTCTCCTTAAAGACATGCATTGTGTAATTATTATGGAATTTAGATTTATCTATATAAGAATTCTAAAAGGTTCATTATTTCTTGTTTTTGTAAGATTAGAATGATGCAAAGAGAAAATATGATACCTGAAGTCTACACAAACAGTGAAAGGACAGATTTTAGTCTAGCTGTGTTTGACCTCTGAGTCCTTCCTCTGTCATACCAAATGTGATAGATATTGCTGAATGTGCCCTCTCCCAGCATTTAATCACTTGCTGTTCTCTACTAAGCAAACCACAGTTTTGTGCATGCAAGTTATCCCTCTAACTTCAAATCTAAATCCTGATCAGTCTAGAGAATATCTCGAATCTTCACTGCTTCACAGGACACAATTCTCGATAATAACACAATGGTAGTAAGTCCTCAGGGGGCTTCTTTGATTGCTTTTCTAGCTTCCTAAAAACAAGATTTCCTTTTACTGTGTTTCCTGACTTAGGGGCACATCATGTCGATAGCCATCAACCAAGAAGTCTCCCACCCACAGCCAGGTTCAGGAAACTTGGAATATTGTCTTATGCTATGGCATGTGGGCCACAAAATCTGCCTACAGGTTATCTGTTGAAACTTATTTATTGGCCTGAGAATGTTGTATCAGTAATGGAGAGCTGGTCTAGACCCTCTTATGAGGGGATGGGTACATAGCTTAATGGTAGAGCCTCTACCTGCCTAGAATTCCCACAGTGAGGAGCTCAGGCCACAGTTCACTGGCAGGGGCACATTTGTAGTGTGCAAGAAACCTTAGAGTCAATTCCCAGCAGTATAATTAAATAAAAAATGTAGGAAGAAACATCTCAATTATTTATAAATCCTGCCTTAATATGTATTTGTGCAAAACCTAGAGTAATTTTGCACAACTATAAAAGTTGTAGACTTATCCATCTATCTTTAAAAAGGAACAATAATACTGAGCTCTTCTTTGGTTGAATGGTTGGTTACTTGGATACATGGTTGATTAAGATAGGGTCTGGCTATGTAGCCAAGCTGACTGACCTCATACTCTTAACCCTTCTGCTTCAACTTCCAGAATGCTGAAATCGCAAATGTGTGCTGCAACAGTTTCATGCAGAAATTTCCCTCAAACTCAAACATTTCCATCAGGAGGCAGAAGGCAGCTTCCTGGGTTTCAGAAAGTAAAGAAATTTCACACGTCTTGGGGAGTTGAAACTTAAAGAATTGCTTCTCTCCATGGTCATGGGAACAGTAAATATCTGCTGGGATAGACTTTAACCAGCATTGCTACCTGACCTGTCAAGTTGTCTGTAAGTCATGCAGAATGTTGCAGGGATACAACTTCATGAGTCTTCTTTTACCCTTGTTTGAGCTGGGCTTTTTGGTCGCAGAACTACATCTGAGTCATCCCTTCTCCTGTAACTCCTGACCCATACTCTTGTTAGTAAACCCAATAAAAATTGTCAATTCACCAAATTGCACTTTGATGTAACCATTACTTTGGTCTGCCATGCGTCCTCCAGGATGAATAGGCATGCGTCTTTTTTCCTCGGGAAAACTTACACAGCACAAAGCCAGAAGTTTCTCACCTCTAATTCTCATGATAATATTGAGAGACAGCAACATCCCTCTTTCATCAGGTCAAAGTCATACTCAAAGGATTTTGGTATGGTTTTTGTTTCTGTCTTTGTTTGTGTTAACAGCAATAACCATTAGAACCCTAATTAATTCCAGAGCTCCCAAATTTGCCTTACTGATGAGCTTAATTTGACAGGACCTGCCACAAGAGCTGACAAGCCTCACATGTGATATGATAATGATTTCCCCTCCTTGGTTTCGTATCACATTTCCTTATTTTCTTTTCCTCGCCTGTCACTTTCACCAAAGTCCAATGCAGGACATTGTGTAATAGGATTCAGGATTTCTCAACCCTGGTACTGTGGACATTTGCCACTACTTAATTGTGGTTGGGTGTGGTGGAATCCTGTAGATCACAGGATGTGTAGCAGATCTTTGACCTCATCTGCTAGTTTTCAGTAGCAAACCTCGTCCAGCTAAAATAATCAAAAGTATCTATACATGTCAAACATCCTCTGGCAGACAAAACCACCTGCAATGGAAAACACTGATGCAATATAAATTTTCCTGGACTCTACAATCAGATAACTATGTTTTATTTATTTCTTTTTTATTTTCTGTATGCAATCCACATGGGTGCACCTATGTACATCTATATGCCTGTTTTTGTACATGTGGATACCAGAGGCAAATATCTGTTGTCTCCGTCAATTGACCCTCCACTTTATTTTCTGAGATATGGTCTTGCACTGAACCTGGGACTTACTGATTGGGTGGCTTGTTAGCTAGTGAACTCTAGATCTCCTGCTATCTCTGCCTCCCTAAAACTTGGGTTACAGATGGGTGTGCCTGGTTTTTGTTTATGTAGGTTCTTGGGATCCAAGTTCGGATCCTCATGTTGTTGTGAGCACTTTACCCACTAAGCAATCTCCTTAGTCCTAATGAGTCTGTTTTCTAATCATATCTCTGTTGCTGTTAATGTCATTTCTTTGAGCCTTAGTTTCTTCATCTGCTGATCAGGAATGGCTTTATAGTGGAGAATAATTTTTCCAAGTGAGGATATAATGAGAATAAACACAGAAATTTTCCATGTTGGACCAAGTGAGTCTTTAATAAATGTTAATTTAACCCTGTCTTCACCATGCTCTGTACTGTGTTTTAGGAGTCATTTGTTGACTATGCATTATAGAAGTTCCCATTCAGAGACAAACATGTTTCTGTGGCTGAGGATGTGCCTCAGCTGGGAAAGTACCTGACTAGCAAGTACTTGTTTCTGGGATTGATCTCCGGCACTGCACAAAACTGAGTATGGTGGTATACATCTTTAATCCCAACAACCTAGAGGTGTAGGCATGAGGATCAGGAATTTAGTGTCATCTTTGACTATATTTTGAGTTCAAGAGATAGCTACACAGAGAAGAGCATGGTTGTGACAATACTAACTAGTTCTTTGGATGCTGTCCACACTTTAAAAAGTTCATTAAGACTTTACAACTCACTGGGCAGTGCTGGCGTATACCTTTAATCACAGCACTCGGTAGGCAGAGGCAGGCGGATGTCGAATTCAAGGCCTGCCTGGTCTACAGAGCAAGTTCCAGGACAAGCTCCAAAGCTACACAGAGAAACCCTGTCTCAATAAACAAACAAATAAAAAAAAGACTTTAAGACTCATCCTAGCTCTTGCAGATTACAGAAGGAAAAGATATAAAGTATGTGTATTCTGAGATGTTGTAAGTACTGAATAATATGATTTATGATGAGAATAACAACAGAACAGTTAAATGAGTTAAGATTTAGACCAGTAACGTTTATTATTTAACCTTCTAGTTAGAAAGAGGTAGGGCCATCTTTTGAGCCCAGCCATACTTTTAACCCTGTTCCACATTATGTTCCTCACTGTATCCAGTTCCCTGCCGCTTTGTAAGCATCCTACAAGCCACTTATACTATATGATGCACTCCATAATCTTCAAATCATTGATATAAGAAATATTACACAACAAGGAAGGACCAATGGAAAGACAGAGGTGCAAAAGATCATCTCCTTATAACAGCCTTATCTTAGGATACACCATTCTTATCACCATTCTTTAACAGATGAAACCATGGCTCTGAACAAGAAGGGACTTGGTAGAAACAGCACATTTTTACCAATTCTCTCTACTATTTATCATGCTCATTTCCTGTCTATGAAGTGAGTACTCAGGACAGCGGAGATGGCTCACTATAAAGTATTTGCCGTGTAATGAGAACCTGAGTTCCGATCTCCAGCATCCACATAAATACCAGATATGGTGGCCTATCTATGACTCCTTCAGTGGGAGAGGGAGGAGAGAGGAGGATCTGTGGAGCTTCCTGGCCAGACTACCTAGTCCATTATTAAGTTACAGACTCAAGGAAAGTCTTTACCCCTCAAAAAGTAAGAAAGATAAAGAGTAACTGAGTCTGATGTCTAATGTTGATCACTGACCTCCCCACATGTACACCTATGCACATACATGAACACAGATAGAAACCCATACATACTAAACTGATTATTCTGTCCCTTTGATTTCTCCTCAAGCTAAATCATCTCCTCTGCCATTTCAAAGCCACATTCTCTTTTTTTGAAACGATACCAATTAACTGGGGAGTTCTCACTGTACCATCAGCTATCTTTCCAAGCTACTACATACACTAGTTCCTGAGGGGAAGAGTTGTCATTCACTTCAAGTGGCCTCTTCACACACACACTGGCTCTGGATCTGTCTTGCACCCAGAAATTACACTCTTAGACTCCTGAGTTTTTTTCTTCTCTTTTCTTCCTATCCAAGACAAGACATGAGGATATACTTTCCAGCAGACCATTCTCATTGACATGTGAATGTTGTCATGTCACTTCCCTTCAAGAATAAATCATTCCCAGGCAATCCTTATCTTTCACACCAGTAATCCCAACTGTTTTTGGAGGCTGAGATAAGAATTACCTATTTGGGCTGGAGAGATAGCTCAGGAGATGAAGAGAGGTTAAGAGCACTATCTATTCTTTCAGAAGTTCTGAGTTCAATTCCCAGCAACAACAAGGTAACTCTCAACCATCTATAATGAGATCTAGTGCCATCTTCTGGCATGCAGGCATACATACAGACAGTACGCTATATACATAATAAATAAATAAATCTTTAAAAAAAATAAAAGAATTGCCTATTCAAGGCCTGCCTCAGCTATAGGACAAGTTCCAGTTCAGCAATTTACTGTAATTATGGCTCACAATAAAAAGTAAAAAGAAGGGGGCTGGAGTGATCACTCAGCAATTAAAAGCATTGCCTGCTCCTTCAGTGGATCTGAATTCAGTTCCCAAAATTATCATGTAGACTTAAATCATCTATAACTTCAATTCCAGGAGACCCAATGGTCTCTTCTGGCCTTCTCATGCACCAAGAAAGTGCATGGCACATGGACACACATTCATGGAAAATACCCATACACATTTTTTTAAAACTTTGGAAAAGGAAACACAATGCTGAGGATGTAGCTAGAATCTGCCTAGAATCCCCCTGTAGCGATGGACTTGGCAGTGTTACTCAGTGATAGAGCACTTGTGTAGTATCCTCAGTGAGATTCAGGATTCATCAGTGCAGCATTTGGCTAGCATATGAGAGACATTACATTCAGTTGAGAGTGGAGGAGAGGAGAAAGGAGAAAGAGAAAAAGATAAGCTCTGTTTCATGGAAGAGATTTCTTCCCCTGAAAAGAATTTATAGCTCAACTTTAAAACCTATAAATATTCTTTATACTTCCTTACCTCCCCACTTCTCCTTAACTCACTGCATACTGATCCGTTTCCCTGTCACTGCACCAAATTGGCCTCATCAAGGATGTGGACTCCAGGTTGCCAAATCCAATGAATCATTTTCAGTTCTTATGCTAATATCTCCCAAAGCACAGTACCAATTAGACATCTTTTTCCTTCCTAAGTAACGTTTTTCTTGTGCTTTAAGATAACAAAAGATGCACAGAGCACATTCTTAGTTGCCTTGATATCTCAATGGCTGGATATATAACAGCCCCAAAAATCAGACTGCCTCCACTTGACGTTTTATAAGTGGGTTCAGCTCAGGTCTGCATGCTTGTAAGGCACATACTTACAGACTAAGCCTTCTCCCCATACCTCCAACTGTATTCTATCTTCAGCATATTCTAAACCATGAACTCTGAAGTCACCTATTGAAAGTAAATGTTATACTGAACATCTCTGCACAGGATTTTAGAAAGTGTCCATTATATAAGAGACATTCAAAAAGTACGTTTTCAGTTGTTGGAGTATGACTTACCACCAGCTAAGGTCCTCTTCCTATGGCTAACTCCCGGGTTCCTATGGCGTAACTGAAGCAACTGACTGTCAGCAGCATTTACCACAGGCTATTGCAGGTCATAACACAATTACAGCTGATCCTGAAAACTGTGGCTTTCTTATGCAATTTCACTTGTGTAGTAACAACTATAATATCTTCACATCACCATGCATTTTCATATAATGTGTACATGTACTCTTATGATTGCATCTCAATCTTATGGGCACACACATCCATGGATGGTGAAATAGATGGCTTTTCATTTAGCTATATAGTTTGTTGTTGTTATTGTTGTTGTTTACTATAATACTGTTTTATTCACTTTCGGGGATTTAATACATTGAGTTTTTATTACTTTATAAACAATACCAATCAAAATTTCCACTTCCTCCCTCCTTCCACTTCCCTCCTGCTCCCCCACTTACCCTCCTCCCCTCCCCCTCCAGTCCTAAGAGAGGGCAGGCTACCCTGCCCTGTGAAAAGTCCAAGGCCCTCCCCCCTCCATCCAGGCTTAGGAAGTTATGCATCCAAATAGACTAGGATCCCAAAAAGCCAGTACATGCAGTAGAGACAAATCCCAGTGCCATTATCATTGGCTTCTCAGTCTTCCCCAATTGTCAGCCTCATTCAGAGGGTCCAGTTTGATCCCATGCTCATTCAGTCTTAGTCCAGCTGGCTTTGTTGAGGTCCCATTAGATCAGGCACACTGTCTCAATAAGTGGACCAAACCCTCGTGGTCCTGACTTCCTTGCTCATATTCTCCCTCCTTATGCTCTTCAACTGGACCTTGAGAGCTCCAATGTGGATCTCTGTCTCTATCTCCATCCATTGCCGGACGAAGGTTCTATGGTGATATTCAAGATAGTCATCAGTCTGACTACAGGACAAGGCCAGTTCAGGCACCCTCATCCTCCACTGCACAGATTCCTAGCTGGGGTCATCCCTGTGGACTCCTGGGAACCCCTCTAGAGCCAAGACTCTTGCCAACCCCAAAATGGCTCCCTCAATTAAGATATCTCCTTTCCTGCTCCCATATCAGTCCTTCCTCCATCTCAACCATCCCATGCCCCCAAGCTCTCCCCAACCCTCCCCTTCTAACTTCTCTCTCCCCCTCTCCCCTTCCCCCCACTTCAACCCCATCCCCATGCTCCCAACTTTTGCCTGGTGATCTTGTCTCATTCCAATTTCCAGGAGGATCTATATATGTTTACTTAGCGTCTCTAGGATTGCAAACTATATGCTCAATGTCCATTGTTTATGTCTAGAATGCACTAATGAGTGAGTACATACCATATTCATATTTTTGGGTCTGGTTTATCTCACTCGGGATAGTGTTTTCTATTTCCATCCATTTGCATGCAAAATTCAAGATGTCATTGTTTTTTACCGCTGAGTAGTATTCTAATGTGTAGGTGTGCCATATTTTTTTATCCATTCTTCCATTGAGGGGCATCTAGTTTGTTTCCAAGTTATGACTATTACAAATAATGCTGCTATGAGCATAGTACAACAAATGCTTTTGTAGTATGATTGGGCATCTCTTGGGTATAGTCCGAAGAGTGGAACTGCTGGATCCTGAGGTAGGTTGACTCCCAATTTTCTGAGAAACCACCACACTGATTTGCAAAGTGGTTGCACAAGTTTGCATTCCCACCAGCAATGGATGAGTGTTCTCTTTACTCCACATCCTCTCCAGCATAGGCTATCATTGGTGTTTTTTATTTTAGCCATTCTGAAAGGTGTCAGATGGTATATCAAAGTTGTTTTGATTTGCATTTTCCTGATAACTAAGGAAGTTAAACATGTCCTTAAGTATCTTTTGGCCATTTGAAATTCTTCTGTTGAGAATTCTCTATTCAGTTCAGTACTCCATTTTTTTTAACTGGGTTATTTAGAATTTTAATGTCTAGTTTCTTGAATTCTTTATATATTTTGGAGACCAGACCTTTGTCTGATGTGAGGTTGGTGAAGATCTTCTCCCATTCAGTAGGCTGCCATTTTGCCTTAATGACTGTGTCTTTTGCTTTACAGAAGCTTCTCAGTTTCAGGAGATCCCATTTATTCATTGTTGCTCTTATTGTCTGTACTACTGGGGTTATACGTAGGAAGTGGTCTCCTGTGCCCATATATTGCAGACTATTTCCCACTTTCTCTTCTATCAGGTTCAGTATGGTCAGACTTATATTGAGGTCTTTAATCCATTTGGACTTGAGTTTTGTGCATGGTGATAGATAAGGATCTATTTTCATTCTTCTACAGTTTGACATCCATTTATGCCAGCACCACTTGTTAAAGATGCTTTCTTTCTTCCATTGTATACTTTTAGCTTCTTTGTCAAAAATCAGGTGTTCATAGGTTTGTGGGATTAATATCCGGGTCTTCAATTCAATCCCATTGGTCAATGTCTCTGTTTTTATGCCATACCAAGCTGTTTTCATTACTGTATCTCTGTAATAGAGTTTGATGTCAGGGATGGTAATGCCTCCGGAAATTCCTTTATTATATAGGATTGTTTTGGCTATTCTGGATTTTTTTTCCATATAAAGTTGATTATTGTTCTCTCAAGGTCAGTGAAGAATTTTGTTGGGATTTTGATGGGGATTGCATTGAATCTATAGATTGGCTTTGTTAGAATTGCCAATTTTACTATGTTGATCCTACCAATCCAAGAGCATGGGAGATCCTTCCATTTTCTGGTATCCTCTTCAATTTCTTTCTTCAAATACTTAAAGTTCTTGTCAAATAGATCTTTCATTTCCTTGGTTAGTGTTACCCCAAGATACTTTATACTATTTGTGGCTATCATGAAAGGTGATGTTTCCCTGATTTCCCTCTCTGCTTCTTTATCCTTTGTGTATAGGAGGGCTACTGATTTGAGTTGATCTTGTATCCTGCCACATCACTGAAGGTATTTATCAGCTGTAGGAGTTCTCTGGTAGAGTTTTGGGGGTCAATTATATACACTATCATATCATCCGCAAATAACAAAAGTTTAACATCTTCCTTTCTAATTCGAATCCTCTTGATCTCATGTTGTCATATTGCTATTGCTAGAACTTCAAGTACTATGTTGAAGAGATATGGAGAGAGTGGACGGCCTTGTCTTGTTCCTGATTTTAGTGGAATGGCTTTGAGTTTCTCTCCGTTTAATTTGATGTTACCTGTCAGCTTGCTATATATTGCTTTTATTATTTTACATATGATACTTGTATCCCTTACCCTCCAAGACCTTAATCATAAATGGGTGTTGGATTTTATCAAATGCATTTTTGGCATCTAATGAAATGATCATATGGTTTTTTCTTTCAGTATATTTATATGATGGATTACACTGATAGATTTTCGTATGTTGAACCAAACCTGCATCTCTGGAATGAAGCCTACTTGATCATAATGGATGATTTTTTTTGTGTTCTTGGATTTGGTTTGCCAGTATTTTATTAAAAACTTTTGCATCAATGTTCATGAGTGAGATTGGTCTGTAATTCTCTTTCTTGGTTGCACCCTTGTGTGGTTTTGGTATCAGGGTAACTGTAGCTTCATAAAAAGAATTTGGTAATAACTCTTCTGTTTCTATTATGTGGAACACATAAAGGAGTATAAAAATTAGCTCTTCTCTGAAGTTCTGGTAGAATTCTGCACTAAAACCATCTAGCCCTGGACTTCTTTTGGTTGGGAGGTTTTTGATGACAACTTCTATTTCCTCACGACTTAAAGGCCTATTTAAATTGTTCACCTGGTCTTGATTTAATTTTTGTATATGGTGTTTATCTAAAATAATGTTCATTTCTTTTACATTTTCCAATTTTGTGGCATGCAGGCTTTTGTAGTAAGACCTAATGATTCTCTGAATTTCCTCAGTGTCTGTTGTTATGTCCCCCTTTTCATTTCTGATCTTGTTAATTTGAGTGTTCTCTCTCTGCCTTTTGATTAGTTTATATAGGGGTTTGTCAATCTTGTTGATTTTCTCAACAAACCAGCTCTTTGTTTCATTGATTCTTTGGATTGTTTTCTGTGTCTCTATTTTGTTGATTTCAGCCCTCAGTTTGATTATTTCCAGTCTTCTACTCCTCCTGGGTGAGTCTGCTTTTTTTTTTTTCTAGAGCTTTCAGGTATGCTGTTAAGTCTCTAATGAGCTTTCTCCATTTTCTTTATGTGGGCACTTAGTGCTATGAACTTTCCTCTTAGCACTGCCTTCATAGTGTCCAATAGGTTTGGGTATGTTGTGTCTTTATTTTTGTTGAATTCAAAGAAGACTTTAATTTCTTTCTTTATTTCTTCCTTGACCCCGGAGTGGTTCAGTAGTTGACTGTTCAGTTTCCATGAGTTTGTAGGCTTTCTGTCGGTGGTATTGTTGTTAAATTCTAACTTTACTTCATGGTGATCCGATAACACAGTAAACACAGGTGGTTACTCCAATTTTTTGTATCTGTGGATGTTTGCTTTGTTACTGAGTGTGGGATCAACTTTCGAGAAGGTTCCATGAGTTGCTGAAAAGAAGGTATATTCTTTTCTGTTTGGGTGGAATGTTCTATAGATGTCTCTTAAGTCCATTTGATTCATTATATCTGTTAGTTCTCTTATTTCTCTGTTAAGTTTTTTTCTGGATGTCCTGTCCATTGGTGTGAGAGGAGAGTTGAAATCTACTATTAGTGTGTGGAGTTTGTTGTGTGATTTGAGTTCTAGTAATGTTTCTTTTAAATATGTGGGTACTTTTATATTAGGGGCATATATATTCAGGGTTGAGACTTCTTCTTGATAAATTGTTCCTGTTATGAGTATAAAGTATCCTTCTCCATCTCTTCTGATTGATTTTAGTTTGAAATCAATTTTGTTAGATATTAGGATAGCCACACCTGCTTGTTTCTTAAGTCCATTTGATTGGAAAACCTTTTCCCAACCCTTTACTCTGAGGTAGCGTCTGTCTTTGAGTTGAGGTGTGTTTCTTGTAAACTGCAGAATGTTGGATCCTGGTTTTGTATCCATTCTCTTAACCTGTGCCTTTTTATAGGTGAATTGAGTCCATTGATATTAAGTGATATTAATGACCAGTGGTTGTTAACTCCAGTAATTTTCTTGGTAGTAGTGTTTGTGTGTTTCCCTTCTTTGAGTTGTGTTGGTGGAGGGTTTTCAGATGTCTGTGCTATTGTGAGTGTTGTTGGCTTCCTTGGGTTGAGGTTTTCCTTCTAGTACTTCTGTAAGGCTGGTTTGTGGATACATATTGTTTAAATCTGTTTTTGTCATGGAATAGCTTGTTTTCTCCATCGATGGTGAAAGAAAGCTTTGCTGGGTATAGTAGTCTGGGCTTGCATCCATGGTCTCTTAGTGTGTGCAGCACATCTATCCAACACCTTCTGGCTTTCATGGTTTCCATAGAGAAGTCTGGTGTAATTCTGATAGGTTTACCTTTATATGTTACTTGGCCTTTTTCCTTTGCAGCTCTTAGTATTCTTTCTTTATTCTGTATGTTTTATGTTTTGATTATTATATGGCAAGGGTATGGTTTCTTTTTGATCCAGTCTATTTGGTGTTCCCTAAGCTTCTTGTACCTTCATAGGTATATCTTTCTTTAGGTTGGGAAAGTTTTTTTCTATTATTTTGTTGAATATATTTTCTGGGCCTTTGAGCTGGAATTCTTTTCCCTCTTCTACCCCTATTATTCTTAGGTTTGGTCTTTTCATGGTGTCCCAGATTTCCTGGATGTTTTGTGTTAAGAATTTGTTGGATTTGATGTTTTCTTTGATCAATGACTCTATTTCCTCTATAGTAACTTCAGCATCTGAGATTCTTTCTATCTCTTATATTCTGTTGGTTATACTTGTCTCTCTACTTCCTGTTCGTTTACCCAGATTTTCCATATCCAGCCGTCCCTCAGTTTGTGTTTTCTTTATTACCTCCATTTTGGTCTTCAAGTCTTGAACTGTTTCCTTTTCCTGTTTGATTGCTTTTTCTTGGTTTTCTTGGGTACCTTTGAGGGATTAATTTCTTCTAACTTTTCATTTATCTTCTCTTTCATTTCTTTAAGGGAGTTCTTCACTTCCTGTTTAAGGGTCTCCATCATTTTCATAAGGTTACATTTAAAGTCGATTTCTTCTACTTCTTCTGAGTTAGGATGTTCAAGTCTTCCTGTTGCATGTTCACTGAATTCTGGTGTTGCCAATGTTGCTTTTCAGGATGTTGGAGGAATTCTTGCAGTAGCGCCTACCTATCTCTTCCTTCAAATGAGGCCAGCAGAGTCTTGGTGTCGCAGTCCAATCTTTGCCGTGGCTGACTGTATACTTTGGAGTTTTTCTTGGTCTGCCCTCTCTTAGGTCCCCTCAGCACTGGAGCAGGCTCTCAGATCCCCTCCACCCTGAAGCAGGATGTGTTGGGGGACCCAAGGACCTAGCAGATGAAAAGACGGGCTTGGGGGCAGGGTGGAATAGGGTAAAGAAAGCCAGCAGCAGGGAATACACCCCGCTGGATGGCCAGAAAAGCTTAGGGAATTGGAGTGGGCCTGGATTCAGTCCCCTGGGACTGTCAGGCCATGTGTCCACTTACTCACCTCTCTGGATCCCCTCAGCACAGGAGCAGGGTCTCTTGCTGGGTTCTAAGGACCTAGCAGACAAAATGGTGGGCTTGGGGGGCAGGGTGGGATGGTAGAAAGAAGGCCCAGCAGCAGGAACACTCCCCGCTGGCTCTCCAGACTCCTCAGCCCTGAAGCAGGCTGTGTTGGGGGATCCATGAACCTCGCAGATGAAAAGGCGGGCTTGGGGGCAGGTTGGAATCAGCTATATAGTTTTGATAGATAGAATATATACTGGGACATACTTCATAACTAGATCTGTTGTCCAACAAGGACTACAGACACCTAAAAGCCTGCCTTGCTAACTATACACAATCAGTTCATTTTCACCTCAGAACAAGCTCAACTCAACTAAAGGAAAACTTTATAGCTCACACAAGGTCAGAGTCACAGGTGTCCAACCAAGGTTACTTAGCAAAAGCATGCCAGTTCTTCACTTGCCAGTCTATGAACAATGGATCTGTGCCTCAAAGTTGTCACTGAGCACTGTGCCTCCACCCTGTGTGATCAAGGTTTTACTCCTATGGACTTGGACCTTTGTTTTGCCATGGTAAGTGGCTCAGCTCCTTATCACTTCAAGGCTCCTGTAGGAGAGGAGGTTTTTAGAATGGGAGAAAAGGCTAAAAGAAGCATGGAGAAGTTAGAGGTAGGACATGATTATTAGAGTAGAAACAGAACAATAAAGAGCATGTGAAATAAAGGGCATGCCCCTCAGATTGCATGTGAAGTTACTATAGAAATCATCTACCCCCTCCTTCACTCCTGAGAAGCACTTCACCTTTGAGACCCTAGGGGATGGAGCTGGTCTCTTAGCCCTTACATTTGGCTCTCATCAGAGACTTAAGAAATCACAGAGAGGAACAAGAAAGCTGGAACCAGTCTGGTGGCAGAAATCCAAGGTTTCTTAAGATTTTCAGAAGCTATGCAAATGTGATGCCATATGAGTCATTTTATTTTATCCTATTGTATGTTTGCGGAGGTTTTGCCTGTATGTATGTCTGTGCACCCAACTCACACATTCATGGAGTCCTCAGAGGCCAGAGAGAGCATTGGATCCCTTGGAACTGGAGTTAAAGGCAGTAGCTGGGAATTGAATCTGGGTCTCTTGAAGAGATACCAGTGCTCTAACTGCTAAGCCCTCTCTCTAGCCAAAGTGAAGTTATTGGAAATACAGAAGTGTAAATATCCTCCCACCAATGATCTGTGGAACACATGAGGTTAATCCTGTCAATCTCAAAGTTCTGGTTCTTTACATCCCCTGATCTGAAATTACAGACAGTTGTGAACAGCCTGATGTGAACTTTGGTCCTCACCAAAGTCAGGTCCTCTACAGGAGCTGTACTTGTTCTTAACTACTGAAACATCCCTCCAGGCCCCTCATTCTTTAAGAAAAGGGGGGAGGATCAACGTATGGCTCTGAGACTCAGAACACTGAATGCTCTTAAAGAGGACCCAAGTTGGATTGCCATCATCCCCATCTGACTCACACCATCTGTCACTCCAGTTCCATGGGATTCAAGGTCTTCTTCTGGTTTCTGCAGGGACCAGACACAAACACGATGCACGGTCATAAATGTAGGCAAAAACACTCATATATTTAAACATAAGTAAATAAATCTGCTTTTAAAGCAAAAAGAAGAGTAGCTTGATAGATGTCTCAGTGGCTAAGAGCACTTGTTCTTCCAGGGGACCCAGTTTCATTTGTGCCCACATCAGACAGCTCACAACTGCATATATCTCCAGATCTAGGGAGACCATACATCTCCTCTTATCTCTTTGGGTGCAGGCATTACACACATGAAGACTGAGATGATGCAGTCTTGCCCCTCTGCCTACTACAAGAGTTCTAACAGCATGTATATGGGTTTCATTCCACACCTAAAAATTCTTCAGTTTTCTGTGGACACTAACTGGGGGACCCACCAATTCAGTTTTTTCCTGACTCAAAAGTAACAAGAAAGGGCATAAATACTACCATTGCTGTAATTATAAATCTGCTGTCCTGCCCTATCACCTGGGTACCCTGTCCCATTAAGAGACAAACTCTGCCCATCCCCAAACACCCCCTTTCCTCCAGCTGAGGCAAGCTCATCTCAAGCCTCCTCTCCATCCCTCTCTCTCTCTCTCTCTCTCTCTCTCTCTCTCTCTCTCTCTCTCTTTCTGTCATTCATCCATAACCTCCTTACCCTTATATCCTTCCCAATATCCAGTAAATAAACTCTATACAAGCTCTCTCCACATGACTGTCTGTCTCTCACCTGACTGCAGCCCCCAACAAGAGCAGAGGTACCCCCTGGGTCACACCGCCATAAATCTTAACAACCATAGTGTGGAAAATGTCAAAAACAGTGCCCTGGTCATGTTCTTTCTGTATGTACCACTATGTCTCTGCCTCTGTCTCTATCTCATGTCCCCACCCTCCTCTGTTATGCCTACATTTTGAAAACAGGTTCTCATGTATCATAAGCTATCTGTAAACACTAAATATACATCTAAACTCCATATCCTCCTTTCTCCACCTCCCGAGTACTGGAATTACAGGCATACAGTTTATACAGGACTTCCAGCAGGCTAGGCAGTCACTCTGCTAACTGACCAACACCTCCAGTCTGTGTGGCCATCTTCTTTAATACACTGTAGGAACTGAGTAGATTTGAGGTCACTTTAAAGGTAGGGATCCCTGAACTAAAGCAGCATGGGTTAGTTTGCTAAGGCTGTCACTACAAAGCACCACACACTGGGCGTCTTAAAACACAGCAAGTGATTTTGTCATAGTTAGGGATGCTGGTGATCCAGATCATGATGATGGTCCTGGCGCTTCTGTTTGGCTTTCAGATGGCCATCTGTGTCCTTCTATAGACATCTCTGTAAACTTACACACCCCTGGTGTTTCTCTCCTATCGAAAGGTCACCACTTATATTGGATTAGGATCCCACCCTTATGACTTCATTTATTTTTAATTAGTTCTTTAAACGCCCTAACTCTGAACAGTCACATTCTGAATGAAGTGGGAGTTCGGACTTTAACTTGAGAGTGAAGAAGACCCCAGTTTAGGAGAGAAGACAGGATTAAGCAAAAAGTTGATGAGAGAAAATTCTAGAGGTGGGCCTGAAGGGATAAGTGATCCTAAGGTGTACCTGCAGTTTAAGAGCAAGGTCTGATCTGCAGACAATGCATAGAGGGAGGTGTGACAGAAATGTCTACACAGAAGATAAGAATGTCAGCAGACAAGAATGGTTTCTAAGATGCAGATAATATTTATTACACTGGAATCTGTGGTACATGCTCTGCATCACTTATCTTGTCTAGTCTACTGAAATAAAAATTAATTTTGTAACTATTATGACTTTGAAGTCACAGGTGAAGTGACTGAGCCTCCAAAATCAAGGTCACATCCAGTCACCACCTGTTCGGCTGTTGTGATCTGTAAGAACATCAAGCGCTCTTGACCATTTAGCTCTCTTCTCTAGGCCCACTAACACTAGTTTTTGTACAGAAGTAGTTTTCTTGTCAGTTCATTTGTTTGTTTGTGGGTTGTTTTTTTTTTCTTCGCCTAAAGAACAATAAAAGAAGAATAAAATATGGCATGTGAAGTGATGTGAAATCCAATTGCTGTGTGATTAAATGATGTACTGTTGGCATATTATCTGTGTATTCATGCCGTAAAGCTGAGCTGAGGACCCTGAAGCCTACCAGGAATTAAATATGGACTCTCTAACCTTGATAGAAAATACTCAGCTCTGGTTAAATGGCTTATCTTGTCACCCAACTAGTGACCAACCCAGCCTAAGTTCTGAGAACTTTCACAGTTCCCAAAGGGAGTTGTCAGTAGTCTGTTTTCTGACAAGAGAATTGGTATCTCAAACAGGGATTCCTCCAACCCAACACAGCCCAGGGCCACTTCCTTTGGGTTTACCTATATTGTGCAAGTGCGGTCACACAAAGCAGAAGTCCACCCTGGGACTTTCCTGCTTTTCTTCACCCTCTAAACTCTACTGCATACACGCATGCCTCTGCAATTTCACAGGTGCTGTGTGGTAATCATAGGCTATTGAGCAGCAAAGAGCAAAGCCGCCCTGTGCTTCAGTAAGAGATGTGGTGGGCTGTGAAAGAGCTGTTAGGGGACTCCCATCAAACCACTTACGAGGAGAGCAATCAGACTTCAAATGACATCACAGTCTGTTCAACAGTTACTCTCTACTTATTCCCTTTCCTGTTTTCTCTTGGGATTCGGGTTTATCACTATGTAAAGTGATGCCCTTTGTTATGCCCAGATCACGGAATCTCCCACAAAACCAACTAGGAGACAGAGCCTTTATTTTTACATAAGTTTGCAAACTTAGACTCTCCATGTGTCCAACCTATTGGAGTGATCAGAAAGCCCCGAGCTCACTTAGGGTTGGGATTTTGTAGTAGCGAAGGTTGGAGTGAAGGATTTCTAAGGTTCAGGACCGCTGATTGGCTGACATTTGTCTAGGGGTGTCCTGATGATAAGTAATGGGTGTGTGCTGGCTGATGATCCTATCTACAATGGTTGGAACATTAGGAATTGGGTAATCTCAGTTTGTGGTCTTTCTTGGAACTAAGTATTGCCTTAGGGTAAATACTGAGACACAGGCCTCTATTGAACTTGTCATGGCTGGGTCCTATATCCTTTACCACTCAATTCCTTGTGAGTTCCTTGTGACTTTGTATAACTTCACTTGCATGCTCCATCAATTGTGTAGCAATATTTTTCCTACTGAGCTATTCCACCCTGAAGAGAGGATGCTTGAGGTTCTAGGCATTTAAAACTTAAAACATTTCCCCCTAGGAACAACATGTTGTCAGGGAAAGCAGAAACTTACAAAATATATAGGACCCTCTACAAGATTAAGAAAGCAGTAAACAAATGCTTGGGAGAAGAGAGGAGGCAAAGTTGCCTGGAGGATGCTCTCAGACTAACCAGCCTGCCTGTGGGAGAGTCTCCAACCTGAAGAGTTGCCTGCAAGTTCTGCAGAGAGCTCCAGGTTGGCTATGTTTCTTTACTGTCATTCAGGCTGAGGTGGGCTTTTGGTGATGCTACAGCCTTTGAGTCATCCTGGTCCCTGTAAGTAAATACTCACACATGTATACTTTTATAAGTATCCCCAGTGAGGCCAAGTTGAACCTGGCATGTTCCTTACGTTTCTTTGTCCCTGGTGTCCTGTCTGGGGAAAATAGATATCTTTTGATACCCTTCCAGAAAACGTCAACACCTTCCTACCTTGGAAACTTTCTAAAGGGTGTCTGTTATGAATGATCAAGGTGACTTGGTAGAAGTGTAGGCTCTTATGGGACTGATCTTGGCAACTGTGGTTAAGTGCAGAATATGTGGGCATCTCTGACTGTCTGAATTATTCACATTAATCTTCTTCTCTCTGGGCCTCTCGTTTCTATTTCTCTCCCTCCATCTCTGCCTTTCACTCTTTGCCGTAGCCTCCTCCTCTTTCCCATTGCTGAGAAGGCTTCTGAACACCCAGATCCCTTCACCTTTGATATAGAGAAGGTTGGACCATCTATATCCCACCAATGAGGAAGTAGAAAAAGGTTTTCTGGCTCTTGAGCATCTGAGAAGGATCCAATCCAGTCACCAAATGCTTTTGAAAAATGTGTTTTGGGTGCGATCTTATGATCAATGCAAATCACAGGAAGCCCTGGCTTCCTGTTTCCTGTTTCCCAAGTCGTTTCTGCTCTGTTACCCCTCCCCTGTTCCTTTGTATATTTTCTGTTGGGCCATTGGAGACAGGTCACTCTCTCTAGGAGATCAGACTTAGAGCTGTCTGGAAGAAGGCCCACAGCTGTTGGAAAGTACAGGTGAGAGAACTATGCCTGAGGGTCTGTATAACTTGGTGAGGTTGTACTCAGCTGATTAGTGGCAGAGTAGAGTTTGATCTGTGTAATAGAGGGCTGGGGATGCAGTTTCATATATAGAGTGAGGTGTCGTTCTACTACCACATAAATCAGACACAGTTGCACACTCATGCCATCTAAATATTGGAGTTGTAGATGCAAGAGCAGCAGAAATCTAAGGTTATCTTTGGCTTCTTACAGTAAGTTCAAGGTCAGCCTGGACTACATGAGGGCCTGTCTAAAAATATAAAAGAAAAAGAAAAGGAATAAATCATTTTAATTGTAGTGAAATATAAGATAAAGAGGTAAATGCAGGAATATATATCACTCTCTCAGATATTTTGCTGCAAAAGAAAGTCAAAGGCATGGTTGAGATATAAAAGGTGATTAAAAAAAGGTGAATGATAACTTGTATTAAAGATGCCATGTTCTACAGCATAATGATGTGCTCATTCGTTGGGAGGAATCAAGAAAAAGTGTTGAATGTGCATTAGTAAGGGACAGCACTCCTAGAGAAAAGTAAGTTGTGAAGGATTTGAGGAATGAACAGAGGGAAGGTGTGAGGCTAGGAAACTGGTCTTCTGGTCGTAGATGTGGGGCCCCAGAAGGTCCGTCAGGAGTGTGGAGGACAGTGGCTCTGCTGGAGGATGAAGAGAAGCATGGTCTGTGTTTGGGGAGGTGGAGAAAAGGCTCAAAGCTTTAACCACAAGACAGAAGGAACAAAATTGTTCTTATAAGTCATAGGAAGTTCACAGAAAAGGGCATATATGAGAGCAGTGATAAGCCTGCAAGAAGACAAGCCCCACATGCTTCATGGATTCTGTCGCAGAATTTGCCTCAGCCTCCTCCGGAACTACTAATTTTGGTTGTTTTCCTATTTAGTCAAGTTCAGCTTTATCAGGTTCTGAAGAAAGTGGTACAGTGATTGGCAGGTTTAAAGGCTTCCCTAAACGTTGGCTAATAGCATTCCTATTCAATCCAAACCACATTCTACTCTCACCAACCATAGGTGGGGCCATTTCTCATTGTTTTTCTGCTCTTGCATGTTCTGACCTGTCACTGCAAAATCTTTCTTGTTCATTTTGTAATCCTCTCTATTGTTGCCTCAGAGGTTCTTGAGAACAAACAGCACTCAGCCAAATTTGATGGTTGGTAGTTGGTGGAATTTAGGGAAAGAGGAGAGACTTCTAAATTGTTTCTCAAAGAGTCAAGCATTTAGATTCAATAATAATGTGAGCTATAAGTGTGACTGTGGGTGCTTTAAAGAAATAAAGGGAATTGCAGGACTGGGGTTGTAAGCTCAGCAGGAAGAGAGTGTGTCTAGCATATAATCCTGCATTCAAAACCCAGCATCACGAAAATTGAAGATTGTGCATACTGACAATCCCAGAATTTGGAAGGTAGAAGAATGAGGACCAGAAGTTTAAGTCTATACATTTGGGATTCATGAGACCATTCTCAAATGACAAAACCAAAACAGATGAAGAAAAGGAGGATGAGGAGAGTAGAAGGAAAATGAGAGCTCTCTGGGCTTGATAGGACACATCTGTAATCCTACCACTTTGGAAGCAGAGACATAGGACCATTATAAGTTCAAGGCCAGCCTGTTCTATATAGAAAGTTCCAGGTCAATTAGGGATACAAAAGAACTTAGGTGAAATAGGAGGCGGGGAAGGAAGAGGGAAAAATGGAGGAAGGAGGAAAACAGAGGAGATGGGAAGGGATTAATTTTAATCCACTATTTGTTCACCAACTACATAAACTTCTCTAATCAAATTATCACCTCAGCATGTAGTCAGGAACTGTAAACATTGTTAATGAGGCATCACAAGCTGCTTCCTCCATAGACTTTCAAACCTGAGGGTCACTGTTGCTCCTTCCCTTCTCAAATTGGAGTTGATACTATGGTAGTCAGCCCCTGTTCCAACAAAGGTAGTGTGACAGAGCAGGGTTAGAAGAAGGCATTTGCTGAAATTTCAGACTGAGAGACTGAGTGACTATAAGAAGCTAATTTTATGTTTCAGGTCTGTTTTTTTCATTTTCACAAATGTAAATGATAAAAAGAGCAGAACTTCTGACTGAAGAGATTGCTCACTCAGTGAAGTCAACGAGGACCTATCTTCAGACCACCAGCACCCACTTAAAGGCCACATGCAGGAGTGTGGGCCTTCAACTTCAGCAATAGAAGACAGGAGAGAAGAGGGTTAGACACCTGGAACACATTGGCCACAGTGTAGCTCTAAGTTTAGTGAGAGACATGGTCTCAAAAACGTAAGGTAAAGAGTAATCAAGGAAGACATCAGACATTGACCTCTGATGCATATTCATATGCACACGTGCGCGCGCACACACACACACAACTGTTATTATTCAGTAAATTCTACTTGTCAATCACTGACTCACATCCAAGGCTATTAACTTATTTTACCCCTCACCCCATTTAAGGAAGTCTACAGCTAATATTAGGGAGTCATTTTTGACATGAGCACATATTGGAACTCTAATTTCTCTTCTGTCCTTTCCCACCCTCGATCATCTTGAGATCTCATATACAGAGAGAACATTATTTCCTTCCTCCAAGGGTAATCTTAGAGAAGTGGATGGAGAGACAACTCAGTGGTTAAGAGTTCTTGCTGCTCTTGGACAGGACCTGAGTCCAGTTCTGAGCACTTAAGCCAGGCAGGTAGCAACTGGGACCCATCATTTCTGGCCTTTTCCAGCATCTGCACTCATGCACATATTCGCACACTGATATTCACATATATTTAATTAGAAAATATTTTATAAATTGATTTTTAAAAGCTAATTTTAATTGGTTATCCAATATCAAATGCTTTCCCTTGGAAACATATATGCAAGTAACAACATACAGATTAAGCAGGTTCTATTTAACACTATGTCTGTTTGAGTGTGGGTGTGTGGGTATGGTGTAACAACAATTAATGAAAAAAGAGGCCGTACAATTGAAAAAGAGCAGGGAAAGGTGGGAGAGCATATGGGACAGATGGTTTGGAGGGAGGAAAAGTAAGGGGGAAAATAAGGAAATATATTATAATTTCAAATATAAAAGAAATACTATAAAAGAGACAATTTCAGAGATGTCACCAGAAGCCAATACTCACGTAAATATCTCCTCTAAGCAGAAGAGAGGAGTCTCTACTGAAGCCCTAGGAAGGAAGAAGGTAGGTGTATAATGAAGTGCTTTTACAGAGTGATGGGTTCGGGACTGTCTCTCTGGGCCACTGAAGCTGTCTTCTGCCAGTTCCCTGATGTCCATACATCACATTTTCTTTATTTTGGTAAAATGCATGTAACAAAAGTCCGCCTGATTTTTGTTGTTGTTGTTGTTGCTGTTGCCGCTTGCATGAAAAAGCCACAAGCCTCATGTTTTGAGACAAGGTGTTTCATTGGACCTGGGGGTCACACACCCAGTTTAACTGGCTGCCCTAAGGAGGCTCCTGTCTGTACTACTCCACCACTGAGAATTTTAGACAGGCAAATGCCACCTTACCGGTTTTACATGTAGGCTAGGCATCCACACTGACATTCTCACACTTTTGTGGCAAGCCCTTTACTGACCGAGCAATTTCTTCAGCCCCTTGTTGTTTGTTTCCTGAGACAAGGTCTTGCCATGCCTTTCAGTCTAGTCTTAAACTCACTATGTAGCCCTTACTAGCCAAATCTTTCTGGCCTGGTCTCCCAAGAGCTGAGGTGACAAGTGTACATCCCCACCACACCCAGTTTAAATTTTCCCACTTGAAAATTAAATGTCATTAAGTGCATTTAAAATGTTTTGCAGCCATTCCCCTATCTAATTCTAGAATTATTGCATCACTCAAAGAAAAACAAATTCCATACTCTTTGAGCAATAATTCTTCTCACACCCTCCATCAGGCCTCTGTATCCACTAACGTGCTGCTTCTTATATACTTACCTATTCGGGATATTTGTTATAATATGAATAATGTATTATATGACATTTCATGTCTGGATTCTTTTGTGCTATACCTTTAAAGCGTATCTGTCATACCATGTGCTAGTTCTTCTTTATTTTGGTTTGCTTTTTGAGAGAGTCTCATTGTATATCTCATTGTATATGGAATACAGGCCTCAAACTTAGTAATCCCCTTCCCACTAAGCAACTGTCTCAATCATATTGGCCTGTAGACCAGTTGTGTGGCATTTTCTTGAATTGACATAGGAGGGCTGGAAAGATGGCTCAGAGGTTAAGAGTACTGGATGTTATTCCAGAGGTCCTGAGTTCAATTCCCAGCATCCACTTGGTGGCTCACAACCATCTATAATGAGATCTGGTGCCCTCTTCTGGCATATAGGCATACATGCAGAGAGAACACTCAATACATAATACATAAATCTTTTAAAATTTTGATGTAGCCAGACAGTGGTAGCACGCGGGAGGCAGAGCCAGTTGGATCTCTGTGAGTTCGAGGCCAGCCTGGTCTACAAGAGCTAATTCCAGGACAGGCACTAAAGCTACACAGAGAAACCCTGTCTCGAAAAAAAAAAAATTGATGTAGGAGGGCTCAGCTTACTGTGTGTGGTGCTACCCTTGAGCGAATGGTCCTCTTTTATACAAGAAGGCTGAACAATCCACAAGATCAAGCCAAAAGACAGTGCTCCTCCATGGCCTCTGCTTCAGCTACTGCCTCCAGCTTCCTGCCTCGACTTTCCTTCATTATGGAGTATAAAATAATTTACTGAAATAAACCCTTTTCTTCACAAATTGTTGTTGGAAGGCAAACTAGGGCAGGATGTCTTTATATTCTAGCTATAATGAGAAACACGGCTATAAAATGTGTGCACAACTCGTGCTTGAACACAAGTTTTTTACCAAAACGTTTATTTATTCTTCAGCAGCTGCATAAACAATCACCTTCATACTCTTGCCCTTATAACACCACCCAGCACACACCCCTCTGCCACCATGTCCTCTTTTTCTGCTGAGGGCTGCCTGCTGGAATATTGACCCATCCTGTTGGCTTGATCTTGTACTGAAATGTTGAACACAAATTTTATCTGCATGCTCTTCATCCAGTTTTGAGGGTGTCTCCCCACCCCTTGTAAGTTAAGGATCTACATCAGCCAAGTAGTTGCCTTGGAGCAGAGGCATATTAGCAATTGTGGAAACATAGGCACTACCTCCCCCTATCTGGTAAGAGGATAACAACAGCCAGGCAGTGGTGGCACATGTCTTTAATCCCAGCACCTGGGAGGTAGAGGAAGGTGGATCTTTGTGAGGTGGAGGCCATCCTGGTTTACAGAGCTAGTTCCAAAACAGCCAAGGCTACACAAAGAAATCCTATCTTGAAAAACAAAAAAAAACCAACAAAAAAGAGGTTAACAACATGGGTAAGCATGTCAGACAGTGGAAACTTGCTCTAGCTTGGGTGCGAGGGGCTCCAAGGGAAAATAGGTTCAGTACAATAAAGGCAAGAAAAACTGCCTTTCTTGGCATTTTCAAAAGTAAGTGGTTAAAGTGCTTACATACAAATGTGAAGGCCAGAGTTTGGATCCCTAATTAAACATGTAAATGTCATCTGGGCATAGTGGTTTGCCTATAATTCCAGTCTCAGAAGGTGGAGAGAGCCAATCTCCAGAGTAATCTGCCTACCAAGGTTAGCCATGGCTGTGAGTGCTGGGTTAAACTGAGAGACCCTGTCTTGATGAATAAGGAGGAAGAGTGGTAGAGGAAGATGCCTGCCATCAACCTCAGGGTACCACATAGGTGTGCACATATGCACTAATGCATGCAAAGAGAAGGTTCACTCACGGTAAATGAAAAGAAAACTAAAGCCAGGCATGGTGGCAGATGCCCTTCATCCCAGCAGGCAGAAAGAGGCAGGCAGATTTCTGTGAGATTGTAGCCACTTTTGTCTACAGAGAGAGTTCTAGGCTAGAAAAGGATGTGTACTGAGACTCTGTCTCAAGGAGAAAAGAAAAAGTTAAATAAATAAGCAAACAAACAAATATCCCTGTTTCTTAATGTTCTAGGTGTGAACAAGATGGACTCCAACATCTCTCTCCTCATGAATATGTCTGCAGGGAACCCCATGAATGTGTCTTCAAGGACCCAGTCAGTATCTGCGGGTCATACTGCTCTGAATGTCTTCTTATATTTGATGTTTTCAGTCACCTTTGTCCTTGGCGTGCTGGGCAACGGGCTCGTGATCTGGGTGGCTGGCTTCCGCATGGTACGCACAGTCACCACCATCTCTTACTTGAACTTGGCCATTGCGGACTTCTGTTTCACCTCCACTTTGCCATTTTTCATTGTCTCCAAGGCCATGGGAGGGCAGTGGACATTTGGTTGGTTTATGTGCAAGTTCATATTTACCATAATCGACATAAACCTGTTTGGAAGTGTCTTCCTGATCGCCCTCATAGCACTAGACCGCTGTATTTGTGTCCTGCATCCGGTCTGGTCTCAGAACCACAGAACCGTGAGCCTGGCCAAGAAAGTAATCATTGGACCCTGGATTTGTGCTTTTCTCCTTACCTTGCCAGTTATCATTCGTGTGACCACAATTCCTAATAAACCTGAGCCAGGGAAAACAGCCTGCACATTTGACTTCTCCCCCTGGACTGAAGACCCTGCAGAGAAGAAGAAGGTGGAGGTCATCATGTTAACCATCAGAGGGATCATCAGGTTCATCATTGGGTTCAGCACACCCATGTCCATTGTAGCCATTTGCTATGGGCTTATAGCCACTAAAATGCACAGGCAAGGCCTGATCAAATCCAGCCGTCCCCTGCGGGTCCTTTCTTTTGTTGTGGCTGCCTTTTTCCTCTGCTGGTGCCCATATCAGGTAGTTGCCCTCATAGCCACAATCAGAGTCCGTGAACGCGGGAATGGTATGAATCCAAACCTCATAGTTGCAGTGAACGTCACAAGCAGCTTGGCTTTCTTTAACAGCTGCCTCAACCCAATACTCTATGTCTTCATGGGCCAGGACTTCAGAGAGAAACTAATCCACTCCCTGCCAGCTAGTCTAGAGAGGGCTCTGAGCGAGGACTCAGCCCAGACCAGTGACACAGGCACCAACTTGGGCAACAATTCCTCTCTACCTTCTGAAGACAATGTACAGGCAGTGTGAAGAGAGGGCTCCAACATCAAGCTTTATCTGCTTTGAGTTCCCCTGTGCTTTGTATAGACATTCCCTGTTGACCTATACACTAATTAGAAAAACTTGAGATGAATTTTTTGACTTTTATTACCTCAACCCAAGACGGTCAATAAAGAGAAAAGGCAAAACGAACATACATTTTCTTGTTAGTCTGAGATACTTATAAATGACAGCTAGGGCTACAGTGTTGTTACTAATACTATCCACCTCTAGTCCCCTCACAGGCTGTAAACCCACAAATTCTCCTAAGTGTCCTTCTGTGGCTAATGTGTGTATGTTTACTTTAGAAAATGAAGGAAGAAGGGGAAAGACTTCTAACCCTTGAACTGCACAATTTCCTGATCCCTTGCGTTGAAATATTTGAAATAATTGAAAAATCATGTCACTTGCCCTCATAAGACCAATGTTTTCCCTCATGGCTTTCAGTGTAGCTACAACTAAATTAGTCCAGTTTGTACAGTATCTGGTATCTGAGGTACCTGCTCCAAGGTGAATGAACCCAGAATGTTACTCCAGGTTTTACTGTCAGCAACAGTGAATAAGTGCCACCCAGCACCCACGACCATCCCACCACCATGCCCCCCACCACACACCTAGATTTGTTGTCATCTGAGTTCTTTTGATCTTGACCACTCTGACTTGAGTAAAAATAGTTTACTGCTAGATAAGGATTTTCAACATTCATTTCAATGTTTAGCAACCATTAGTAATTACTCCTTTGAGAAATCTGTCTTCTCTATTGCCTATTTTTAAATTGGGTTGTTTGCTTTCTTGATGTTTAGCCTTTTATTTTTATTTTATTTTTAGCTCTTTGTATGTTTTAGATACTAATTTGTTGTCAGATGTCCAGTTGATAACGATTTTTTCCATTCTGTAGACTGCCTCTGTACTTGAGTGCTGGTATTCTTTGCTGTATAAAAGTTTTTTAGTGACATTGGGTTCCATTTATTTATTGTTGATCTCAATACCTGTACTTTAAGGTCCTATTTTAAAAGTCTTTCCTATGCCAATGAGTTCAAGTGTATTCCTTGCTTTTTCCTATATCAGATTCAGGGCACCATGTCTCACATTGCAGTCCTTGATCCATTTCGTGCTGAGTTTTGTGCAGAGTGAGAATAAGGAATCTGCTTTTTTCTTCTACATGTGGCTATCAAGGTTAGCCAGCACCATTTGTTGAAGATGCTGTCTACTGCAGTGATTATTGTGGGAGTGTGATCTTGTATGTAGATCCTCAGTTCAGTTTCAGTGATTAATGGGTTTGCTTTGAGGCCAGTGACATGCTGTTTTTATTAGATTTGTACAGATCTGCAGCACAGTTATATAATTCTTGGAGGTGCTATGCATGTTACTAGAAAAGCAATCAGCGGGCTTATCCATTGGTGAACACTGAGAGCTCCAGTAACAACCATCCTGGCAAGACATATCCATTGGTACAATACTGGCATAAACATCATGAGATTAACCAGCAACATTTTTATTGGATTTAAAGCCCACCACAAAAATCAAAACCCATATCTGCCACCATGGTCAGAGCCATGAGCTTCTGACTAGGGAGGTTATAGGCCCTAGTGGAGAACCTTTATGTCTATTCTAACTAGACATGGTGTTAACCAACTAGTAGTGACTGTCATTCTACACCTAGAGCGGTGCATCTCTCAGCTCTCCTCAGAGAAGGTTCATTTTCCTGGAGATAATAAGGAATGCAGAGATCCGCAGTTGGTTAAGATGTAGAGAACAAGAGACTAATGAATGCTCAAACCCAGATGGAAAATGTGTATAACGCGTAACCCTCCCAAGGTTCAGGGATCATTTGTGAAACAGATATTGTGTTAGGGCACAAAAAGATTGTAAGAGCCAGAGGTTGCAGCTGACTACAAGGAAATACTGTTTTCTGGGCATGACAGAGCAGTTGCACATACAAAGCCACAGGGTTTATGACAATGTGAACGATGCCCATGCAAGCTGAAGCTAAACCGAATCTCAGTATGGAAAGGAGAGGTGAACATGAAGTACCATGCCTACCTGAGGAGCTATTGACAACTGGAAGATTGTAAGAGTGTCTTTTTTTTTTTAAGGGTATAGTCTCTGGAAGATCAACCATGCTCCCCTGGAAGGCCACATATCACAGAATATGTGACTTTTTTTATTTTTATTGGATGAGTTTGTTTAAAAAAAAAAGAAATAAGAGGGGACTGGAGAGATAGCTGAGCAGTTAAGAGCACTGGCTGTTCTTCCAGAGGACCTTCGTTCAGTTTCCAGCACCCATATGCCAACTCACAACTGTCTGTAACTCCAGTTCCAAGGGATATGATACCTCCACACCAATGCACATAAAATAAATTTAAATAAATTATTTGTTAAAAAAGGAAATGAGAGGACACAAAGCTAAGTATGGAAGGGGAGGGAAAGGGGAAAGGAAGGGAGAGAAGTTCTGGGAAGAGTTAGATGACAAGATTAATATGCAAAGTATATTGCATGAAATTCTCAAAGAACTAACAAAGAAATGGGAAAAATAAGATTTTCCAAGAAAAAGCATCTGAGGAAATCCTTGATTTGCAACCAAGTCAGACAGATGTGTAAGTAACTCTGTGAAAGCCTATTTGGGGGGAGGAGGAGAACAGGGTCTCATACATTCCATGTAAAAGATGATCTTTAACTTCTGTGTGCTTGCGTGTGTGCATGCTTGCATGTCTGTGTCTGTGCGTGTCTGTGTCTGAGTCTGAACATTCATCTGGATGCCAGACGTCAATATCGGATATGTTCCTCTTTCGCTCTTTACCTTATTTTGAGAATGAGTTTCTCAGTGAATCCAGAGATTAACAATTTACTAGACCAGACGGCCAGTGCACTCTGGAGTTCTGCTTGTCTTGGCCATCTCTAGGTCTGGCATCATGCATCATGGCTGTGCACTGTTCTTACCTTTTAAAGACTTTCTGGAGATCTGAAATCAGGTCCTCATGTTTCCATAGCAAGCACTTTACCTCCTGAGCCTTTCATCTCCCTCAGTCCATGAACAGGTCATCCTGTGTGCATGTTAGGATTAAAAACACATCACCACACATAGTTCGTGTGGTACTGGGGATGGAATGCAGTTTCCTGGCTATCAGGAAGCAGGCTACTAAAAGACCACCGATATCCCTAACCCAAGGCTACTGAGCTGTTAACTCAGTAATTAGCATCTCTAGGCTGCCCTAACCCAGGGTTCAGTATCAAAATTGAATCAAATAGTACATCTCTGTGAAGGTATACATATACACACATACAAAAAGGAGAATTGTTTAGGACATACTATTGTTTACACAAGTGCTATAAATAAATAGGATTTTCCCTTTAGTCCCCATCTCAGGATAATAAAACCAAGGTGAAGAATACCATGAGAAAGGGAGCTTGGTTATGGTGAACACAGAATGTAAAGAGTTTAGGACTGAGGGGAATGGGCAGAACCTTAGTTCCATGTGGTTCTGTCATAACTACTAGTTGTCCTGACACAGTGAAACCACATCCCTTGCTATTTGAAAATCAGACGGAAACCTACTTCCTATTACTCAAGTAGCCCCACACCTACTTCCCCCTTTTTTTCCTCATTTCTGTTCAGAAATCCCTGAAGACTGAGACACACTCTAGAGATGACCACATCCCAGAGAAACCCCAAAGTTAGATCAGGAGGAAAAAAAGTCTGTGTCTGACATATATATTCCTAGAATAGGGAATTATTATGGCTTGAAGAGCTGAGGGGAGAGAGAAGTCCAGACTCCTGGAATTCAGGGCTTCATCTCTCTGAACTTCTGTCTTCTGGTTTGTAAAATGAGTGATTGGCCTGTAGGCAGGTCTGCAGGGCATTTTTTTAATTGATGATTGATGTGGGAGGGCCCAGCCCACTGTGTGCAGTGTCACCCTTGGGCAAGTAGTGTTGGATTGTATAACTGGCAAGCTGTTCAGCTGGAGAGACAGATTAGTGATCTAGAGTACCTGACTGCTCTTGCAGAGGACCTGAGTTATATTTCCAGCAACCACATGGTGATTCACAAACTTCTATAACTCTAGTTCCAGGAATTCCACTGGCTCCTTCTGGCCTTCTCAGGTACCAAGCACATGCATGTGATGTACATACACAAAACACCCATATTCATAAAATAAAATGAGTGAATTTTTAAAGAAGAAGAAGAAGAGGCAATGACAAACTGAGTAAGCCATGTAAAACAAGCGGGCTAGCAAGCAGCATTTCTCCATGGTCTTTACCTCTGTTTCTGCCTCCAGATTCCTGCCTTGAGCTCTGGTTCTGAATTATTTCCCTTCATGGTGAATTAAAAGTTATAAGAAGGTGGTTGTGGTGTTTATCACAGCTATAGAAAACAACTATAACAAAGAGTCTACTGACAATCTCTCCCAGACAAGATTGCATGATACAAAAACAAAAATTCATTGTTTTACAGGATGGAGGAGTAAATTGTCACTATTTTAGCTACTGTGAATATGTCTCACAGACATCAAGTTGAAAGATACCAGAAATAACCATAGATATCCTAGGTAGCTCCACCTACATAAGGTTGAAAAAATAAGGCAGCTAGGGGCCTACAAGATGGCTTGGAAGGGAAGGGTGCTTGCTGCCAAGCCTTCCATCCTGAGTTCAATCCCAGGAACTCACAAGGTTGAAAAACAGAACTGACTCTTAAAAGTTTTTCTCTAACCTCTATACACACATTGTGACATAGACACACACACACACACACACACACACACACACATATACACACACACACAAAAATAAATATCAAAAAAAAGGAGGCAAATGATGCATGCTCTGTAGCCTCTGGCTTTTGGGGGTTTTGTTTATTTATTTATTTATGTTTTATGCTTCATGTTTTCTGGTTATTTAGTTGCTTTTCTTGTTTTTGTTTTTTGCTAATGTGTTGGGGCTGGGGGGTCAGTACAGAAAATGAAAACCGGCCTCTGTGGTTGATGAACAAAATGGCCTACTCTCTATAATCAGTCACACCCCTAGACCCTCACTGTGGATTCTAGGCAGGGATTCTAGCATTGGGCCACCTCAGCCCCTCATTGGGAGATTCTAGGTAGTGGCCCAATCATCGAGTCATGCCCCAGCCCCTCACTTAGGACATATATTGGAAATTTTTCTGCTACTTGGCTACATTTCCCACCCTCCTTTTATTTTCATTTTATAAATAACTAATTATATTTTCATTTTATAAATAACTAATTAATTATTTGGTCTTTGGTGATGGGGCCTCTTTATGTAGTCCTGGCTGTCCTGGAGATAACTATGTAGATGAGGCTGTCCTTGAACTCACAGAGATTGTCCTGACTTTGCCCGTCAAGGATGAGGATTAAAAGTAAGTACCATCATACCTGGCTCCAGCTCCTTATTTATTTTTATTTTTTATTTTCAGATAGGATCTCACTAAGTTGTTAGCTTTGAACTCATTCTGTAATGCACACTGGCCAGAATTTCCTATCCTTCTTCCTCAGCTGCCTAAATATCTGCAGGCCTTGCACCAGGAAAACACATATCAAGTATAGATAAGACAATATTTACACTTAAAGTGGGGACTGAGAAGGATCTTCTCCTTCCTGACCCAGAGCTGTTTACATGGCATGTTAACACAGGCATGATAAGACAGACATGTTAGCATGTGATGTGGGATTCCCCTCTGTATGCTGTAAATATGTTTTGTTTCATTACCATTGGTTAATAAAGAAGCTACTTTGGCCAGTGAGTCAGGCAAACATATTTCTAGTTAGCTCTTCCATCTTGAATTAACCCGTTTCTATTAATCTATGTATCACCACAAGGCTATGACCTACCTGTAAAGTTCCAGTGGCGTCTTTCTCCTTCAGCAGGTACGTGGTGTCTCCTTGACTCCACCTTCTAACATGGGCATGTTAATTCTGTGAACATTTATCAAGAAATCCTGGGAGGTGGATGGGGAGGGAAGAAGGAGAACTGGGGTTGGTACGTAAAATGAAAAGTAAATTTTTTAAATAAAAAAACAGGCTTGTGTCCCATAAATAAATAAGTAAATAAACAAATAAGTGTATTCTCAACTTTTTTTGGAGAAGTGGTTTTTCTTTACAAATATAAGACTGCATTCAGTAACAGCACTTTTTATTCTCCCAGGATGTTCTATTTTACCATTGGAGACCACAGACTGTCCGTAACAACTAAACAATTCATCTCTAATAAAAAAAATTGGACAAACAAAAATCCTCTGTGCTAAGTACATTCTCTGTATACACCGTACTTCAATTTTTATATTTATTTATTTATTCATTTGTTCACTTACTTTACTAGGAATAGAAGGACAGAAAGGGCAAAGATGAGAGGATGGAAAGGGAGAAAACAGAAATAAGCAGAGAAGGTGGAAGAGATAATTTCCTGGCATGTAGGAAATGAAGACTGGTTTTTAGAATTATTTTGCACCTGAGAAGGTAAGGTGGGATGAGATGGCACAGCGATCAGGAAAACCACTGAAAAATCATTTCTAGGACTTGCGATGTTTTAGCAGGTACCAAGCCTGGCAACCCAAGTTCCATGCCGAGAATCCCTGGAAAGAGAGGACTAATTCCTTCAACTTATCCTCTATGGCACTGTGTCCACTGTGGTACAGCATGTACCAACACACAAATAAACAACAACAAAAAGAAAATCTAAAATTACTTCCCATCCTTTCCTACTCCCTCCTTCATATGAAAATCCAGAGGCACAGAGTGGAAGTCGGGAAGACACCAGCTGTTAGGGCAGGAACATCTGGAGACTAAGTATATCTGTGTCAGGTATTTGAGACATCCGGTGTGCACCTAGGATAGAGATGTCACATCTGACAAATTTACTTTAGCACCCTATTATTTCCATGGATGGTGGCTGGCTTTCCTGATAGGTTTCTATACTCTGATAATAGGTTTTGCTGCTGATGCAGTAAGTAGATCAAAGCCAAATTATTATATTATATTAATTATATTCTATTATATCATATAGCCAGATATATTTGAGCAAAGCACTCCTGGGTGACTTCAGCCCCAGAGATGAGGTGGGAGAAGGGGACAGGAGAAAAAAATCACCTGGCCTCTCTGAAGGAATGGGCTTAAAGACCCTGTAGGTGTGGTATGATGACACATCCTCCACAAACTGGATTTGTGACCTATCACGGTAGGCAGGGTCTTGAGCAGCTAGCAGCCTTAGGGGAGGAGCCATTGCCACCAGGAATGGACTGGCCAGGAACTGGACTCCCTGTGGCTTTTCTAGGAGGGCCGGATTTGCAGAGGGAGGAATGGCAAACAGGGATGACCTGGAGAGTCCAGCTGAACACTTTCTACCTTCCATATCACAGAAGTGGCAGCGCGTTGATCTCTGGGAATCAGACATGAAAAGAACCCAAATTTCTTTCTTTTTTTTGTTTTTTTTTTAATTTTTCCATTCAAAAATTTCCACTTCCTCCCCTCCTCCCATTTCCCTCCTGCTCCCCCACTAACCCTCATCCCTCCCTCTCCATCCTTAAGAGAGGGCAGGGTACCCTGCCTGTGGGAAGTCCAAGGCCCTCCCCCTACATCCCGGCCTAGGAAGGTGTGCATCCAAATAGACTAGGGTCCCAAAAAGCCAATACATGCAGAAGAGAAAGGTCCACCCCCATTGGCAGCCACATTCAGAGATTCCGGTTTGATCATATGCTCATTCAGTCCTGGTCCAGCTGGATTTTGTGAGCTCCCATTAGATCATACACACTGTCTCAGTGGGTGAACCAACCCCTTGTGGTCAAATTTCTCTTTCTTACACATATACAAGGAGTCCCTCCCCAGTGAGGTTCTGTGATGGGTCACTGCATCACAGATGGGTTGCAATGACATTGTTACAATTTCAGCAATTTTATGTATCTCCTCTCTGCCCACCCCCTACTTTGTCCTTGCATTCTCAGTAAAACCTTTAAGGTATAATATGCATATAAAATATTACACCTATTGTTTATATATTGTTCATTGAAATAAGTGAAATAAACACAAGGCAGCTATATTAACCCACCAGGCTCAGAGAACACTGCGGAAGAATAGGGGCTGAAAGAACATTGGAGCTGGAAGATGGGGAGGACTGCTGAGAAATGCTGTTTTCTGGATATGACTTGGCTGCTGCACTATGAACTCCCAGCAGCTATATTTCTATATACTAGATCTGCAGATGATAATGCCAATTAAAATTTCCAATACAGAAAAAAAATCCAAAGTGGAGTAGGGAATGGGCTCCTGAGGCCACATCACGACAGAGAAGTTATTGGCAATAGATTGCTGAGGAATGGAGAGTCATTTTCCTTTCTCTTTACCTTTAAATATTTATTTTATTTTATGTATCTGAGTATTTTCTGCATGCGTATCTGTGCACCATGTGCATGCCCGGTGCCCACAGAAGTCAGAGGATGGCATTGGATTTCTTAAAACTGGACTTACGTATGGTTTTCAGCAGTCATGGGGGTGCTAGAAATCAAATCTGGGTCTTCTGAAAGAAAAGACAGTGCTCTTAACTGTTGAGTCATCTCCCTATTCCTGAGTTATGTGGTTTAATATTTGTGGTTTGATATTCTGACATGGTTGTTGGCCGTAGCATTAGAAAAATTAATGTTGAATCTGCAGATAATACTAAGTTGGTAGAGTGTTTACTTAGCATTCACAAATCCCCAAATTTCATCCCCAGTACCAAATAGGCATGGTAGTGTATGTCTGTCATTCCAGCACCCAGGAGATGAAAATAGAAAAATCAGTTCAAGATAATCTCCAGCTACATAGAGAGATCTAGACCACTCTGGGCTACATGAAAACCACTTTCAAGTGAAAAAAGAAAAGAGAGAAGAAAGGGAAAAGAGAGAAGAGAGTGGGGAAAGGAGGGGATGAAAAGGGAAAAGATGGGGAAAAGAGAAACTTGATAAATTTTCTAAGAAACTCCCTCCCTCTCTTCCTCCCCTCCCTCTTTTTTCTCTCCCCTTCCCCTCTCCCTCTCTCTTGTCTCTCTCTTCTTCCCTCCCTTGCTCTCTCTCTCCCCCACCTCAAGAAATTCCACCAGATATGGTAAGTGCATGAATTTACAGTATGAGAATCACATGTTGGGTCTTCATTCATAACCTGCTATAATCTCTAAAATCAGTAGGTTTGGGCTAGAGAGATTGCTCAGACACTAAGAACACTTGATATTCTTGCAAAGGACCTGAGTTTGATTCCCAATACATATATCAGGTTCCTCATAGCTACCTGTACCTCCAACTCCAGGGGAATCTGACACCGATTTCTGACCTCCACAGGTACCTGCATCCATATGCACATACAGACATATGCATAAACACAAATAATAAAAAATAAACTTTTAAAATTAGCAAGTTTCATTGGACGCACACATATTTAGACACATACACACACAGACACACAACTAGTGTGTGTGTGTGTGTGTATATATTCTCTCTAGAAGGCCAATTGATAAACACTTTTCAGCATGCCACAATATAGATAGCATATGTGTTTTGAAATCCTTAAGAGCCATATTTAAACCCTCATTTCCTCACTACTCATGTGAACTCAGTCTAACTGCTTTTTTCTTCAGACCTCCATTCTCTTCAGCCTGTTTGCTACCTATCATAACTATCGCAAGAGATCTCTGAAATACAGCTCGTAAATACTGAGAAGAAACCTTGGCATAAATCACAACCGCCATCAACATTATGTTAGCTTACATCTGCTATTCTCACTTGTCTTCTGCATTCTGAGACTGAACCTCACTGCCCTAACACTTCCCATCTGACCCATTTGTCTCATTTTCATATCTACTTATGATATGAGAATAACTGTTTAGGCCAGTGTTTCTCAACCTTTTTAATGCTGCAACCCTTTAATATATTTTCTCATCTTAGGTGACCCCCTAACCATAAAATTACTTAATTGCTACTTCATAACAGAAAGTTTGCTACTGTTATCTGATATGCCATGTGTATTTTTACTGTTGCAAACTGACCCAAAGGGGTGGCAACCCATAAGTTGAGAAACGCTGGTTTAGGCAATCAACAAGTTGGAGAATCATTCTGAAGCCTTTATTCTGAAATCTTTGGAATTCGGTCTTGGGGACAAAAAATGATCCATTTTGCCCCTGATAACCTTACAAGAGGAAGGTCTCTGTGAATGTGTCAGGGAAAAGACCAGAGATTGGTTCACACGCCTGTGTAGACCAAGCACTGAGCTAGTATCTTAGTAACCACAAACCAAGCAGTGGTTTAAAATTTTAGAAACATCTTGTCTCATGTGTCTGAAATCAGAAGTCTGAAATTGAGGTTTCACCAGAGTTGGTTCTGCTTTAGAAACTCTGTAGGGAAAACCACACCCCTTCCCCTAGCAGTAGTCAACTCCTAGGCATTCCCAACACCTCTCTCATGTGGAAATCCTAATCCACAGTGCTTCAGAATGTCACCTATTTGCATACCAGATCGTTGCTGATATAATTACTTAAGTTAAGATTGTGTCATACCAGGGCAGGGTGGAGCTGTAATCAAGTATGACTAGAATCCTTACATAAAGGAAAATCTAGACATAGACACACACACACACACACAGGAAAAACGCATGGGCTGAAGAAGGGAGGCCCCTTTGTGAAAGACTGTCAACAGCTTCCACAACTGTGCAGCAGTAATTTTCTGTTGTCTCAACAGCCTCTGTTACCAAGGAAGCTATAACAAATGAGTATGCTTGGCTCATAGATGCGTCACAGTTCAGCCTGTCTTCCCGTCACTTTCTCAGCAGTGTCGGCATTTAGGACCCACCCTACACACAGGATGAACTCATCTTAACGTCCATAACTTCATTATGTCTGAGAATGGAACCAGTGTCCTCAGATTCTGGGCACTGAAACTTAGAGCTAGCTTTGGGAGGCCATCAACTGGCTTACTACATACAAAGGTCCTTGTGCATTCTGAGATCTAATCCTTGTTCCAAGAATCAAAGGAGGGAAAGAGAGGCTCAGAGAGAATGCCATAGTCTTTCTGATGTTATATGCATATTTCATATGCATATTCGGATTGGAGGTGTTCTAGTTTGATGCTTACCACTCAGTCTCCATGCATGCTCTCGTAGTATTTATTCCATTACCCTCTCTCTTCTCCCCCTTCCCTGTGCACCCCTAAGATCTTTTCTACCCTCTTCTACCTCTAAGAGCTACTGAATTTCTTCATGACACTGAATTCAGCAGACTCTTGGTTTCTCTTTCTTTAAAATGGGTATTATAACACTTCCTTCAAATGTTTCTGGAGGATGCTAAATGAGAAATTGAACCCAGGCTAATGTCATTTATAAATTAATAGACTGGATTTTGCTATTTTACCTCAGGACCCATTTCCCTAGTCATGTGATCTCCAAATTTTATAGCACATGAAGAGTTCTGGGGTCCTATGCTCACAGAAACATAAGGTAAATGTCCTTTAATCTGAATCTTAACTAATGTAACAGGGTGTTGGATTATTTAGGGACTCAGAGTCAAGAGCACTGGCTGCTCTTCTGGAGGTATTGTATTCAGTTCCCAACATCCACATGGAGGTTCACAACCATTTGTAATTCCAGATCCACAAAATCCAATGACCCCTTCTGCCCTCTGGAGGCACTGCATTCAGGTGCACATACACACGCACAAACACAAGGGCAAAAAAAAAAACTTGGTTTTTGAAAATAGCTACTTTGGAGCTCATACAATCTGCAAAATTATTAGATAAGAAGAGCTGCTGGGGATGTGCCTCAGTTGGTAGGGAGTTTGGTTAGCATGGGTGAAGCCTGAGTCTGATCCCTAGTGTAAGTCCCAAGTCCCAGTCTCTGGCCTCCATCTTTGGAGGCCCCATCCCTGTGCCTGCCAAGCCTTGACTCCCTCCCCAGAGGAGTGTTAGATGAGCCCGCCAAAATCTTGACCACTCCCCCAGTCTACTTAAACTGCTTTCCCAGATGGTACCCTCGTGGTCTCTTTCCTCTCCCCTCTGTGGTCGCATTAGCGGCTTCCCGATTCCCCATCAGGACCCCCTGAGAGTGCAGGAATCCCATTAAACCTGGATATTTTTAATTTGGCTTGTTGTTATTTGTTGGTTTGATTGAGATTTTTGCATCGGCAGAGAGCTTGCGTTAGGAAAAATTCCTAACACCTAGCACCTCATAAAATTGGCCATGGTAGTGAAACCTGTAATCCCAACACTCTCTGTGGAATGGAGGCAGGAGGATCAGTAACTCAAATACACTGAGAGTCTAAGGCCAACCTGGCTTTAAGAGACCTGTCTCAGAGAAAAAGGAAAGGAAGGGAGGGAGAAAAAGAGAAACAGAGAGGGAAAAAACTTTTCTTTCCTGATGAATAAAAAAACAAGACATGAATGCTCCCAGTTATGGTGAGTAAGGTTTATTGTAGATAAAAGAGAACACAGGCAGAGGCAGGGACATCTGAGAGCCCAAAGTGAACATGACCCTGAGAAGAGGGTGAACGAGAGACAGCAGAGCCTGCAGACCAAGCAGGGTAAAAGGTGAACAAAAGGGTCAGATAACAAAAATGGCAGAATTATATAGAGAAGGGGCACTCTGCTTCAGGACTGGAAAAGTCTATTGTAGGGCAGTAGGGTATGCTAACCAAACCCTACAGCAAGTAGGGATTGAGGGACTTTGGGAGAACCTGGAGGTTAGATCCACTTTAGTATGTTAAATAGACACCTATTAACCATTAGCCATTGTTATTGGGTTTGAGACCTAACATCCTAGCCTTTTTTGTTGATAATAAAAGATAAGGGGTGATGTGATCTTTTTATGATTACTTCCTGCTGACACTGCAGCATCTTTGATGGGGGGCCCAAGAATGCTGGAATGCTAGTCAAGGCCAGGAAGAAAGAGAGAGGAGAGTGAAGGCTGTTTCACTTCCTGTCCAGGCTCTGTCCAACCCTCTGGGGCTAGAGAAGTGCAGGTCACATTGGAGCAGCCTGTAAGGCTGGACCACCTGGAGCTAGATGCTTTGGAGTCCTAGGCTGTAGCAAGTCTTTTTGGAAATTCCATCAGAAGCACCTAGGGCTGGAGAGTTTGGAGCAGTTAGCAGTCTTTAGTTGATTAGGAATCTGCTGGGACAGACATAGAAAAGAAGGTAAAGCTGACATTTGAATTTCAGAAATCATCAACAAGTAGACAAATTAGCAGGAAAAAAAAGGCAAGCACCTTTGTTTCAGGCACACAGAAGGAGGCATCCCAAGAATGCAAAGTGAATATCCTATAAGATTTAAAATTGTATATGCCCTTCTTTATACCAAAATGGAAGTGAGGGCTGTAGGCCATTTAGAGGAAGAAAAAGTTACTTTTACAGGACATGCGTGATGAGTGTAATGATCTGTCCTGTCCCTTTAAGAGACAAGCCCCGCCCACTCTCCTCTCCCCCTCCACTGCCAAGGCAGGCAGATCTTCCTTCTGCTTCCAGTCTGAGCCCTTCCTTTCCGTGTCTTTCTCAATCTCTCTCTCTCTCTCTCTCTCTCTCTCTCTCTCTCTCTCTCTCTCTCTCTCTCTCTCTCTCTCTCTCTCTCTCTCTCTCTCTCTCTCTCTCTCTCTCTCTCTCTCTCTCTCTCTCTCTCTCCCCTGCCTTGCTCCCTTCTCCCCACTTCTCTTCTTCCTGTCCCCTTTCTGTTTTTCTCTCTCTCTGCCTTTCTATCTGCTCTTCTCCCTTCTCCCTTTCCCCCCATTTCCCCTCCATAACCCACTAAATAAATAACCACTTCCTCTGCATAGCATGCCTACCTGCCTTGGTCTCTCACACACCATGCAACTCTGTGCCTAGGACTGACTGGCCCTCATGTCCCACGGGCCACTTGGGGGCTCCCTGCCTGGGACCTGGCTGTCATCATGGCCCAACATGGTCTCAGGACCCACTGCCCACTGCCTGCCACCACTTGGGGACCTGCAGCATGGTCTCACAGGCCACTGTCCACTGCTGCCCCTTGGGGATCTGCATCATTTCTGCTGCTGTGCCCCTTGGGGACAGCACAGTGTTTTTATCTAAGCCATAAGAATGAGTATCCCTGAAGAGTAGACAGTATTGAGGAAGAACAGTTACCAGATCTTCAGTGTGGCACTCATCCCTCAGTCTCTTCTACGATGACAGTTTAATTTTCCCTGGTTGATCAAATAACAGATGGAGGTTGTGGGCAATTGTATTCCTTTCTTGTAGAGCCTATCCTTATGCAGACAAAAGAACCTGGAATAAAAGCCCTACCTGCTCTTGCTGCTACACTGACACTGTTTGCATTCCAAAGTGATGGTTTTGTGTTATTTTTCAAACCTCAGCAGTAGAGAGGAAACTATGGCAACATTATTTCCACTTTTCTGTCTTACTGGGAATGTCATCATTATGGCTTTGGCCTATTGCCCTATGGGTAACTAAAGCATTTGCCACAAAAGAGGCCTCTTCACCTCTGACCTAGCATCTTCCACTTGTCTCCTCCCATGCACCCCTTTGTGGATCCAATGTCTATGCTGCAGACTCTCTGCTAGTCCCCACAACATCCCATGGTTCCCACTGAGCAATCGCCTCTAGTAGGGAAGAATGGTCTCCTTACCCCCACACTCTAGAATGAGAATGATCAGTCCACGCATTAAGGCTGTTCACATACAGAAACATAGTGACTGGATGTTGTGATCAAAGGTGGATAAAGACAAGCTTGGGTATGAAGGTGGCTTGCTCAAGGCAACCAGTCTTGGAATCCAGGGTGACTCAGAACATTGGGTTCTTTCCAATTTCCGCTTGGCTGATTCTTCAGATAAGAGATAATGTAGTCAAGGAAGAAACAGTCTTGTCTCTGCTCTCAACCAGCACATTCATCAGCCCCCCAATCCCCAGGGACTACTGGTTGAGCATCATGCTCTAGTTTGAATCTGAAATGTCTCCACTTGTCTCCTAGATAGTGATGCTAACTTGGAAGGTTGCCAGCATTTAGGATATGGAGGCTTGTGATGGCATTCTTTGCCAACCTCACAGAATATGTATTACGTAAGAGATAAGCCTCCACAGACTGCTGTGAGAGATTATTCATATTAGGTTAGCGTCTAGCCATGCCTGTAGAGGTTATCTTGATTAGGTCAACTGAGGTGGGAATTGTAATGGTCTGCTCTGTCCCTTTAAGAGACAAGCCACGCCCACTCCCCCTCCACCTAGATAAGCTGATCTTCAGCTTCCAGCCTGAGTCCCTCCCTTTCTGTCTCTCTTGAAGAAGCAGCTTGTATCTCTCCCTCTCCCCACTTCTCCCCTTCCCCCTTCTCTCTGCCTTCTCCCCTTTCCCCTCCATAACCCACTAAATAAATATCCAACCTCACTCTGCATGGTGTGCCTGTCTCTCGCCCACAGCGTGGCTCCCTACCCAGGACCAACTACAGCTCCCTGCCTGGAACCAGCCACCTTCGTGGTCCTGCAGGTGTGGTCTTGTGGCATGCCCATCTGTCTGTCTCTCCTCGTGAGACTGGATGCCCCATCGAGGTCTCTCACCCACCACACAGCTCCCTGTCTGGGACTCGTGACCCTCTGCAGCCACTTGGGGAACTGCGCCATCCCTGCCTGGGACTGGCTGCTCTCGGGACCCGCTGCCTGCTGCCACTTTGAGGACCTGCAGCGTGGTCTCATGGCCCGCTGCTCACTGCAGCCACTTGGGGATCCACAGCTTTTTATTTTTATCATTACAAGGAGAACTGCCTATTGTGAGTTGCACCATTCCACCAGCTGTGGTTGAACAGCATTCATTGTCCTCTGCCTCCCTGCTATATTGCAATGTGACCAGCTGTCTCAAGTTTCTGCTACCATGACAGAGGGGACTTTGCAGCTATGAGCCAAGATAAAAACCCTTCCTTAATCAAATTGCCTTTTCAGAGTATTTCATCATAGCAAGAGAAAATAGCAAATACAGGCCCAGGGAGGGGAGACAGGACACTAGAGCAAGATTTTACAGGTTATTCACAGCCCCTACTCCCCCACGCCTTCCTTGTCTGCCATAATAAAATCAGACTCTACCACTTGGCTGCCATAAACTGAGCTTCTCTGACATGCTTTCCCCACTGTGGTGAACTAAAATCTTTGAAAAGCATGAGCCAAAGTAAATCTTTCCTCCATTGAGTTTGTTTTGGTCTGGTATTGTGGTCACAACAAGGCAAAGGCAATTTCCACAAAGGGATAACATCACTTCATAACCTCTGTGCTGGGGAGACTCTGGCTTGATTAAGGGTTAGGACATGAGAAACGACTTGAAATATTGTAATCCCAGCTTCGGTCTCCATCTTTGGAGGCCCCTCCCCTGTGCCCCTTGAACCTTGACCCCTCCCCAGGAAAGGTCAAGACCACTCCCACAGGCTACTTAAATAGCTCCCCAGAAAATAAACACGTGGCTTTCCCTTTTTCTCTCTAGTGGTCGTGTTGGCAGCTTTCTGCTCCCCTTAGGGCCAAAAGGGAGCGGAGGTGTCTAATTAAACCTGGATATCTGGTATGATTTGGCTTGAATGGCATTATTTTGCATCGGCAGAGAGGCTCAGTTAGGAAAATATTCCTAACAATAATCTCATCCTATAGATGATGAAAGACAGGTTCTGGGGAATGAGCCTTTCAAATAACATGTAAGTATCTGATAAAATTAGGGCTTGTGTCTCTCTTCAAACTGTAGTGGGAATATTAAGAAACAAGGTGGTGGTGCAATGGGAGGAGCGAACCCTCAAGATAGGCAACAAGTCTAATTTTCTTTCTGTTGCTATGACAAACATCCTGACAAAAACTATTTTGAGGAAGAAAGGGTACATTTGGCTTATAAATTCAGGTCACAGGCCATTACTAAGGGAATTCATGGCAAGAACCTGAAGGCAAGCATGCTACATGCTACCTTATCCACACAGCATAACCTACAACTAAGAAGCTCACTTTACCACCAAAGTGTGGTAGGAACCACAAAGGATGCTGCCTGCTGGCAGGTTCATGCTCACTAGCTTTCTTATACAGCTTAGAATCACATGCCTAGGGAATGGTACCTCCCACAATGGGATCCCTGGGGTCAATGTGGTAAAGGGAGAGAATTAACTACTGAAAACTGTCCTCTGACCTTCAACAACTTCAGAAACCTTCTGCTGTGGCATGTGTGTACAAATCCCTAGTACATATACAAATTTTACAAACAAAGAGTAAAAATAATTTTAAGAAAAATGAGCCCAGGTTTCTTTCCTTTCCAGTATCAAGGCCCTCTTTCTTCAGGCCAGAAGTCCAGACTCTAACCCTCCTCCCACAAACACAGAGGTTCAATTTCTAGTACTCCTCCCTCAGACCCAGAGATTCAGATCCTAGTCCTCCTCCCTCTGACCCAGAGATCCAGGCCCCATCTTTCCTCTCTCAGGTTCAAGTGTTGAGGTCCCAGTCTCCTCCCTCAGATCATGGGTCCAGGCCTTGTCCCTTCTTCCCTCCCACACAGAGGTACAGATCTCGGTCCCTTACCATAGAAAGAACACCTACTTTGTCACCTGGCTCAACTAGCCCTCATCCTTGCTGCATCTTTCCAGCTGGGATACTTTTCTTGGGCCTCCATTCTTCTCTGTGGAAACCAAGATCCCTCCTCTCTTGCTTGTCTGAGCAGATACAAAGAACTCTGATGAAATTGCCCCACCTTTTTCATTCTCTTCTTCTTTCTTTTTCCTCCGGGGGAAGAGTGGAAGTGGTGAACATTTCTGGAGAATGTCTAGGCACAGGGGCCTCTGTCTGGGACAGCTATCTTCCAGAGGCATGGAACGAAACTCCCTCCATTGGGTGGTTTCCCAGGAATCTTTCTTGAAGGCCTAGGTATTTCCTGGAATCTTGAGAGTGGGGGAGGAATAGCTCAGTGAGGCCCCATTGGCCTCCCAGTTCCTGGAAGTCAGTAGCAGATTGCTTGCATGTCTGGGATCTGTGCCCATCCTGGGGACGCCTTGCTTCAGGTCCCACTTCCACAGCTGGGAGTAACACATCCTGCCCAACTGAGTGGTAGCCATAGAGCTGTGGGGTGTGGGCCTCCCAGATGCTGGACCCTTTTCCTCCTCCTGTCACTTGCTCTCCTCCTCACCCCTCTCTGCTATCATCCCATCTCCCCCATCCTTGTCTCTCTCTTCACTTCTGCCTTCGTGGGAAATCCCAGTGTGTGAGCTACTACAGGAGTTACAGCCCAGGAGAGGTGGTGCAGCTGGCTGACAAAAGATAAGACAGAGCAAAGGGAAGTTCTAGGGAATTGGGGTATTGGGAGAATGGAGAGAGAGAGAAAATGAGAATATGTGTATGAGAATAAAGAAAGAGGCAGATCAATAGACAAACACACAGAAAATAAAGTCAGGGAGGGCAGGCATTAGGGCAACCCACACACCCTTTATTTCTTTAATCTAGTACTTCCTAGGACACAGGAAGTGGCAAGTTAGAGAGTAAACTGGGCTACAGGGTGAGTTCAAGGCCAGCCTGGGCTGCAGAGGGAGATGATTGGAAGAGGCAGTGAGTAGAGAGAAAAAAGAAAGAGGAAAGGGAGAGAAAGGGGAGGGAGGGATGGAGGGAGGGATGGAGAGAGGGAAGGAGGGAGGGAGGGAGGGAGGAAAACAGAAAGAGGACATAAGGGTTAGAAGTTTAGAGAGGAACAAACTTTAGCCTTTCTCTTTTCTTTCCCCTCTCCCCGATTCTGATTTTTCATCCTGACCACAACCATTCAACACCTGATGATCTACCACCTGCTTAGCACAGGAACTGGCCTAGACTTTAAGGGCAGGGAAATGTGTAGAAAGGATAAGGACCTCTGTCTATGGAGAGCTTATGTTCTAACAAGGCCCTCATTACACCAAAAAAAAAAAAAAAAAAAAAAAGATGCTGAGCAATTGAGTCTATACATTATATAGAAAGCTGATCAGTGCTGCGGGGGGAAAAGTAAAAACAGAGAATCAAGGCCCATGGTCCATAAAGGTGAGAAAAGCGTAACAGTTGAGTGACTTAACTTGTGACAGCAGGAGCTCATTACATGGCTTGTTCACATTTTGGGAGATTAGGAAAAGAGACCTGGCTTCTAACACCTAAAGCCCTTCACTGGTTTACCAGTGATACTACCCAGTGGCCAGTGTCTGCCAGTTAGACACAGTGACCCCAAACTCTAATTCTGAGTAGACAAGGAGTTCAATATGAGGTGCTCTAGCTTCTTTTCTGTGATAAAACACTGATCAAAATCAACGTGGGAGAGGAAAAGATTTATTTGGCCTATAATTTCTGGTCACACTCGATCATTAACAGAACTCAAGTAGGAGCATAAAGAAAAAAAAACATGAGAGAATGCTCTTTGGTTGGCTCACTTGCAGGCTCATGCTTAACTAAGTGTATTCTATAGCCCAGGGCTACCTGCCTTGGGAAAGCACCCATAGTGGCTGGTGCCCTCCTACATCATCAGTCAAGACATTGTCAGACATGGCCACAAGCCAATCTGATCTAGAAGCTCTCCTCTGAAATAACGCTAGGCTGTGTAAAGTTTACACTTTACACTAAGAAGGACAAGAGGTTATCTGAGGAGAAACTGTAGCTGCATCTTGATTGGTGTGTCTCCCTGTAGTCAGAACCTCTTTGTGGTTAAACATCTTGGAAGCAGTTAGGTTGTTCTTGTTATATCAGAAAGTAAGACTCCTGAAAATTCTCTAATGCATGTGCAATAACCAAGGGTCTACACACTCAAATTACCCGATGTTTGTTTATATATATATATATATATATATATATATATATATATAAAATCACTCGAATTCTGGTTTTTACTGTCTTCTTTGGTTTTTTTGTAGTCTGTTCTAGAGGGTTAGGTGAAGAAATACTTTAAAAAGAAGACCCAGCCCATCATGATTTGGAAGGAGAAAGGGTTACTTAACTCCATGAATATGTCACATACCTCATAAATATTCATTACAATTTCTTTAAAATCTGCAAAACTGAATCCACTGTACTACTCCTCCACCTTCATGCAGTCCAGTTCAGTCTTCCCCTACAGTTTGTTTGTTCAGATTTTTAAAATAAACTTTTGCTCAAACTGTCTTATCTTTTGACTGAATATTTTTTCAAGAACTGAAAAACAACCCCCAACTCTCTCTCTCTCTCTCTCTCTCTCTCTCTCTCTCTCTCTCTCTCTCACACACACACACACACACACACACACACACACACACACACACACACACACTCCGTAACAGCTCCTTAACCTTTAGCACAGCACCACCAGCTGGTTACTAAATGTTCAAGCACATGACCCTGTGAGAGATACCTCCCTCCACCTCTCCTTTTCAGTATCTGGATTTTTTCAGAGTATTTCCTCTCCAAGTCGGAACACTTTACAGAGTAACCACCTAGATCGACAGAAGCATTTAAGAAAATGCAGATTTCTCCAAGTTAACTTTTTCAGTGGCCATTTATCCTCCTTAGTTCTCCAAGAAGGAAGCTCAAATGTCTCTTACTTTAAGCTGGGGCTGTAATTCAGGTAACAGAGTGTTTGCTTAACATGCAAAAAGTTCTGGATTCCTTACCCCAAACTGCATAAACGAGTCATGCTACCACACACCTGCAATCCTAGCACTTGAGAAGTGGAGGCAAGAGGATCAGGAATTCAGTGTCATCTTCAGTTATCTGGAGAGTTAGAGCCCATCCTGGGCTCAGAGAGGTCAGGTTTCAAACCCAGGACAATAGGCTGAGGTGCCTACTTACCATATCAAAGTGAACCTGGTTCTCCAAGCCTCCCTAATCCCTATCTGTTACAGGGCCCTCCTGGCTGACACACCCTTCCCACTCCCCTAAACTTTTCCAGCCCAGTGGCTGGGCTGCCCTTCCCTATATAATAATACAACCATTTGGTCCATTTGGTTACCTGGTCTTTTTGTCTACTCCCTTTTGCTACACCTTGCTCCCCTCTTCCTCTCCTCACATGGCTCAGGGTCATGTCCACTCTGGGCTCTCTCAGATGCCCCTGCCTCTGACTATGTCTGTCCCCCTTTATCCACAATAAACTTTCTCCTCCATCTTAACAGGGAGCAATCATGTTCCTTTCCTTTTTATTTCATTTTTCATTCATGAGAAACTATGCCTCAAAACGCCAATAAAACCCCTCCTCCAGTTATCTAAGGGGTATATTTTCTCTCTCTCTCTCTCTCTCTCGCTCTCGCTCTCTTTGGTTTTTTAAGACAAGGTTTCTCTGTAGCTTTGGAGCCTGTCCTGGAACTAGCTTTTGCAGACCAGGCTGGCCTCAAACTCACAAAGATCTGCCTGCCTTTGCCTCCCGAGTGCTGGGATTAAAGGTGTGCACCACCACCGCCCGGCTAAGGGGCATATTCTCAAGACCCTTCCCAAATACTTGAAATTATACATAGCACCCAGTCCTACACACACACTAAGAACCTTGCACTGTATGATTTTAGTACACCTGAATTTGCAAGTGTACACAACCATGCCCAGGTTATACAGTGCTAAATATCAAACCCAGTCTAAAATGCATGCTAGGCAATCACTCTCCAACTGAGCTACATCCTCATCCTGAATATATAATTTTGCCTTTCAATCTAAAAGTCATTTTTAAAGATTTATTTTATGTGTATAATTGTTTGGCTTACATATATGGCTGTGCATCATGTATCTACAGTGCCCACAAAGGTTCAGAAGAGGGCACAGATCGACTGGAACTGGAGTCATAGGCAATTGTGAGCAGTCATGGGTGTGCTGGAAATTGAACCCAAGTCCTTTGCAAGAGTAGCAAGTACTCTTACCACTGAGTCATCTCTGCAGCTGCCATGCCTTCTTTTTAAAAGATTTATTGTATTTTTATGTGTATGTTGCATGTGTATAGGTGACCACAGAGGCCAGAAGAAGGCATCAGATACACTAGAGCTGGAATTACAGGTGGTTGTAAACCACCCGACATGAGTTCTGGGACCCCAACCCAGGTCCTCTGCCTAAAAGCACTCTTAACCACTGAGCCATTTAAAAAGTAATCGTACCTTTACGTACCTCATTACTTCTCAGCTACTTTGCGCTTCCACAGCACCTCTCACTGTGTGCTTTGTCAACTAGCCACACAATGTCTTTGCCTGGGATGCCTGTTCCCTTCTTCCCTTTCCACTCCCCTAATTCCTCATTTATCAGGAGCACCTCCTCCAGGAAGCCCTTCCTGCCTTTCAGTTGGGTGGAACTGTTACTCCATCAGTGCTCAGTTCTGTATTTATACAGCTGTCTCCTCTAGCAGACTGGCATCTCCTCAGAGGCAGGGCCCCCTGCTGAGTCATTTGTGTGTGCCTGGCATCACTTATCCCAGGGCCCCACCCATCAGAAGCTCAAGAGTTGACCCTACAATGAACACATGTTTTTCCTGTTTCTTTTCCATTTGTGGCTACCACCCTTACCTTTCTCCCCCCCCCCCGTCTTCTCATCGTGAAATTAAATAATGATCCTCCTGGAGAAGGAAGGTCATTGTGGACTCAGGGCAGGCACCAGTTAAAAGCTACCATCAGAGGGGAGAGAACTGGGCAACAGTGCTCAGCTTCATCTGTCTTCATCTTGTCATCTTCTCTTTGCAACATTCAGTCCTGATCATCTATGCTTGCAAGGAATTATGGGAAAGTGAACCTCTGTGTCTGAGAGAGAAGGGCTAGGCCTGAACTCCTTTTCTGAGAGAAGAAGGCTGATGTCTAGACTCCTGAGTCTAAAGGCGGAGAATTAAATACTGGACCTCTGGGTCTAAGAGAAGAAGACTGGGGTCTGGAATTCTGGGTCCAGGGAAGGAGAGCTAGGGTCCTGTAACCCTGGCTCTAACAGAGGAGACGAAGGCCTGGATACCTGGGTCTGAAGGAGGAGTCTTGGCTGTGGCCAGATCTCTAGTATGCTGGCAGAGAAAAAAACCCCAGGGTTTGAAACCCTGGTCTGTCTCTCATGCACACTCTGGTTTTAGAAACATCTGGTTTTATACAGCTGCTCCACCCAGTCAGGGCGGTGTTCAGGCTAGGCAGTCAAATGCCCAGCTCCTGGGTGGAGGGAGCTTGGGCTATCCCTTCCTAGCCACAGGAACTCCTCTTATCCCCTGTTCTGGGCTTGCCTCCATCATCCTGACACAGCCAGACACTAAGCATCACAGGCTCCCGGCAAAAGCGTCAGACACAGCTTGCCCCACCCTGGTGGGTGGGTGGTACCCAGGTTCCCACCACCAGGGAGCTTCTCCCTAGTGGCCAGGCTCAAGCAAAGGCCCAACCTGGCACACTAAAAGTTCTCACAAGCTGAGTGTGAGAACCTGGCTTTGTTCAGGAAAGTCCTGAATGACTAGAAGACATGAAGCAGCAGGATAAAAGAAAACCAGAGAGACATAAAGTCGGGGGGGGGGGAGTGAAAGAGTCTCACAAAGAGACAGGCAGGCAGATGATAGCTAGAGACATAGAGGGATAGAGGAATACATAGATGATATAGGCACATAGGTAGATTATTAAAAGATGAGAGATGACAGACAGACAGGCAGGAGAGAGATGGTAACAGACATCAGAGGGGAAGACCAGGATAAGAAAGGAGAGGAAGAAATGGGAATACAGATGGGTAGAGAAATAGAGTCAGGGGGTAAAGCACAAAATGAACGAGCAAGAGAGTGAGGGAGACAGAGAGAAAGAATATAAATTATTAGTATCCACCACACAGAAGGATACAGGAAGAGACAATTGCTGTACACTAACCACCATCAGTTCGCAGTGAGAGGAACTTGGAAAAGGATAGTCTTAGAGCTAAGAACAACAAAATAACCCTTATAAAAAGAATATAAAAGAGTAACAGGGATCACTGGCCTTCTGGCCCCAAGTGGCTGAGGTACATACACCCTGGCACCCCATCTCACCCCAGCTGTGTTCTGACCTCAGCCCAGACCACTACCAGAAGTCACTTGAAGTCCCTCAGAAGACAGATCCCAGTATTCCAGTCCTCAGCCCCAGTCAGACCTTGACAGGGACACATGTGTGTTCACACACACCCCCCACAAATAGACAGACAGACATCAGCCCAGCAAAGAGCAGGCAATTCTGGCTGTAGTTCCAGGCTGCTGTGAAACACACACCAACAACACAGGCACACCCACAGACATGCATGTGTGCACTTTATCTATCTGCCAGTTGCTGATAGGGACTCATTTGTAGAGAGTCTGGAGAGAGGAAGGTGGGCTCTGGGGAGATGAGGGGTAAATGAGGAGGAAGAAAAAGAAGGTGTGTGGGGAGGGCGGGGAGACGGGGACAGTGTGGGTGATAGAAAGTGATAAAGCAAATGGGGCAAATGAGGTGAGATGGAGACAGAAATACAGACAAAACACAAGAGAAGCAGCTAGGGAGAGGGGAAGACAGAAATGGGGGGAAGGTGGAAAGGAATATACAGATAGGACAAATGAAAGGTGAAGTGAACTCAATGCAAGGAAAAAGGGGAGAAAGAGAAAACAGAATGGAAGGGCTGGAAGAAAAGGGGGTGTGAAGAGCCAGTTTGAGGGGCTGTGAAGACAGGTCCTATCTGGTGAGGGGGATGGGAGCAATGTCGGGAAGCGAAGAGGGTGGAGTTACAGGACTGCCTGACCTCAGAGCCCCTGGACAGACTAGTTGGCTGACGTCAACCCTCCTCCACCCCCGCATTTGCTGGTCTTCAAATGGCCCCCCTCCAGCTAGCTCTAGACACATACGGACTGCAGAGCAAGCCGGAGAGGAGAGAATCCATCAGTATCCACAGCCATGAAACATGTATGTACATGTGTGTGTGTGTGCGTGTCTGTTGCCATAAAGGATAATTGCTACCATATGTGAGACCATGTGTATTGGGGACTATTGAGAATGTGTTTGTATGTGAGTGTATCTACTTGTGACAGCAACTCTATGAATTCAGTGAGCATGTGCAGTAGAATGAGCTTCCTTTGTCATCCATACATGTCTGATTCTATGAATGCATGCTAGTGTTCCTAAAAAAAGACTGCATATGTGTAATACATGCACTTCAGTTTCAATTTAATGGGTTCAGAATTTATTTAGCTGAACTACATGCATTCACCAACATTCAGCCTCTCTTGACCTGAAAAAAGAGTAATGTCATATGGCTGGCATCCACTTAAGCCAGTGATTCTCAACATGTGGGTCACAACCCTTTTGGTCAATTTGCAACAATGAAAATACATCCTGCATATCAGATATTTATATTACAATTCATAATAGTAACAAAGTTAGTTATGAAAGAGCAACTAAAATAATTTTAAGCTTTGGGGTCACCACAACATGAGGAACTGTATTAAACTGTGGCAGTATTAAGAAGGTGGATAACTACTGATCTGAATCGTTGACTATTACTTCTGAAACCTATTTCTGTCCCTTTACCCCAGATCCTTGGTGGCTGTCTGGGTGTTTATTGGCATGTTGTTTATTGTCTTGATATCGTTTCTTACTCATGCTGAGGGCCTGTGTCCTTAGGTCCCTTGCATGACTGTTAGTGGAAGATCACAGGACCCTCATTCTCAGCCTGAAAGATAGTATATGAGATTGCCTTGTGGTAGATGGGTGCTTTCGGTCTGTGTGGCTCTTAATGTTGTGAATACAGCTGTAGGTGGAGGTGTTCATGTTGCTGGCATCGAAAACTTCTTCATAAGCTGAGCTGCCCCCAGGAGCCCAGGCAGAGCTGTGTTTGAGACAAAAAGACAGGAATGAAAGAGCCTAAAAGAAAGAATATTTGTTATTGAGTATTTAAAAGTTCTGTTCTAAGTTGGATACCACGTACTTGAGGTCCCAGATACTTGGGAGGCTGAGACTGGAGGATGCTTGGGTCTAGAAGTTTGAGGCCAATCTGGACAACACAGGGAAACCCTTCATCTTCTTTTAAAATCCCCCAAATACCTAACTCACTTCTACTGTCTGAAACATAATGTGAATTATCACATATGACTTTTAAATCCTCTTGAAAAAGTAAAGAGGGGCCTACAAGATGGCTCAGGAAGGAAAGGTGCTTGCTGCTAAGCCTGACAATCTGAGTTTGGTCTCCAAAGACACAGGGTAGGAAGAGAGAACCTAGTCCCAAAACTGCCCTCCATCCTATACACACACACACACACACACACACACCCTGTGACACACATATGCCCACACACAAAATAAGTAAAGAAATAACTGTAATTTTTAAATGAAATTAATTCTGGTAATTTATTTGCGTCATTTCAGTGTGTGAGATGGCTGTCAACTTTTCTACCAAACAGCAGACAGTAAATCCTGATTTGGTATTCTACTGTGGAATCAGGACAGACAACAGTAAATGAGAAGTGCAGCATTAAGGACACTGGAGTTTGAACTGCTAGTAACTTTCACACTCCACGAAACATTTTTGTTTCCCTCTCAGCTTAAAACGATTTGGGAATGTAAAAAGATATCTGTTTGTAAGTGGTAGTGGAAATCTGTGTCCTGACCACTATTGTATACTTAAAAAATATGGTTGTTTGGGGCTGGCAAGAGGGCTCAAAGAGAAAGGGGCTTGCTGTTAAGCCTGATTACTTGAGTTTGTTCCCCTGCATGATGGAAGATGAGAATTAACTCCTGAACATTATTGTCCTGACTGCCACTCACACACCATGGCATATGTGTATGCATACATGCACAGATAGATAGATAGATAGATAGATAGATAGATAGATAGATAGATAGATAGATAGACAGACAGACAGACAGACAGACAGACAGACAGATAAGCAAACAAATGTTTTTGAAGCATGATTTTTTTCAGGGACTTAGGATATAGCTACGTTGGTAGAGTGTCTGCTCAGCATACACAAAGCCCAGGTTCAAGTAAACTCTAGCACCAAATACATTGAATGTGGTGGCTTACTTCTGTCATGTTATCACTCAGAAGGCCGAGGCAGAAGGATCAGAAGAAATTCAGCGACATTCTCAGTCACACAGTGAAGTCAAAGCCAGCCTGTGCTTAATGTAATCTTGTCTAGAAAACAAAAAAATTTCAAAATATTGCCAACACAAAAATATTAGTGAGATCTTTTGTTTTTTTATCTACCCCAGACTAAGACTGCAAAATACATTGTGTATGAAAAAAATGGTTTACCTGGGCTTAGTTTTTTGTAAAATTTACAATTTACAGTTAAAAAGAGAAGAGTCATGCATCACACTTATTCAAGGCATAATTCAAAGTTTTTCAATAATTGAATGGGACTAAATGGAACATTTGTTTTAGTTTATATATTTAAATTATACATTTATAATTGAATATATGAGAGAAAAAGAAAGAGGTGAGTTTTTGACATCAACCTAGGGTCCTCAAGTTTGGGAGCAAGTACCTTTACCTTCTAAGCCATCTTGCTGGCCTCTTCATTTTTATTTTGAAAGAGGGTTAAGTACTAAGTTAACCAGGTGGGCCTTAAATTTGAGATCCTCTTATATCATTTAGCTGCAAAAGTAGCTAGGATGACAGGCTTATGTCACCAGGCTTTTCATTTTAATGACTGTGTGTATGTTGTATAGGTGTGTGCTCAGCTGTGCCTACTCCTGTGGAGGTCAGAGGTCAACATTAATGTCTTCCTCTATCTGTTCTTTACTCTTTGTCTTAAAGACAGGCTTCCCACTGAACATGGGGCCTACGATTTCAGCTATAATGGCTGGCCAGCAAGCCCCAGGCATCTACCTGTCTGCCTGCCTGGGGATGGGATTACAGGCGGCATTCAGCTCTTTTGTGTAGGCTGAGTCATCTCCCCAGCCTGTTAATGCTCAGTTTTAAATTAAGATTAGGAAGTCACAGTCTGGTGAGACTGGCTGCACTTCAGCTGTGGGCAGTGGCCTACCTTATGTTGATGCCTTATCCTACAGTCAGTTTGGCAGGCAGGAACTGGTAGCCTAAGCTGGAGGTAGCACAGCAGCCAGACTGTCTGTGTTTGAGCCCTAAGTCCTCTGCACATTATTTGAGTGATTATCTTTAGTGAGAGAATTCATCTCTTTTGGCCTCGGTAACAGGGCACAGCAAGAGGGTTCTACCCACTGCAGAGGGTAGAACAATGTCTGGCTGTGGAAGCAACTACTTACCCATCTTATGCATGAGAAGACAGAGACCCTTCTCAGCCTCTACTGATGAACATGGCCCCGTCAAGTCAATGGATAGCGGGAAGGGGGCACACATCAGGATTCTGGGAAGTCAGAGGGGCCATTCTGTCACCTGCGGCTGCTCACCTGTCACAAGCTTTTGACTATCCTGTTTTGCTATCTATACCATGACTGCAAATGTTGTCCCTAGAGGCTCTCCTGAAAGGGGAAAACAGTCTAGGAAGACTGTAATTAATGACTGCAATCCTGGGTTCAAATCTTATAACCTTAGGTATAATCTTGGGAGTTTAAATTTCTGCGACTCAGCAGCTCTGCCTGGAAAATGGTGATAAGAGTACTTACCTGAATCAGATTGGTAACTGACCTAGTTGTCATCATAGCATCTTCATCCAGTAACCTGATGGAAACAGAGGCAGAGATCCACAGCTAAGCACTGGGCCAACCTCCCAGAGTCCAGAAGAGAGGGCAGGGGGATTATATGAGCAAAGGGGTCAAGATCATGATGGGAAAATCCAGAGAGACAGCTAACCAGAGCTAGTGGGAGCTCACTGATTCTGGGGAACCTGCATAGAATGGAACTGGAACCTCTGAATGTGGGTGACAGTTCTGTGGCTTGGGCAGTCTTGTGGCCACTGGCAGTGTATCCCTAGTGCATGAACTGGCTTTTTGAAGCCCATCCTCTATGGAGGGATACCAGTGCTCAGCCTTGATACAGAGGGGAGGGGTTTGGTCCTGTGTCAACTTGATATGCCACACTTTGTTGACTCCCTTCCCCTTTCTGAGGAGTGGATGGGGCGTTGGGTGGGGGGGAGATGGGGATGGAGTGGTAGGAAAGGAGGGAGGGAGAATGGTGGGTTGGCATATAAAAGGGGGGAAAAACCTTTTAAATAAAAAAAATTAAAAAAAGAGTACTTACCTGGGGTTGGAAGTATAGCTCAGTTGGTAGCAGACTTGCCTAGCACCGCAGGAACTGGGCATGTTGCTGCATGCCTGTCATCCCAGCACTCCAGAAGCTGAGACAGTAGGATCAGAAGTTCAAAGTCATCCTTGGCTACATGTAGGACAGGCTGGGCTACAGGAGACCTTGTATCTAAAACAAACAAGCTTATATAAAAGGATTAAAACAGCACTTGATACGTATTTGGTATAAACTGCTTAGTACATGGTATTAGTGTCTTGACACAGAAACTTTTGATTTGTAGGGTTATTCTTAACTTCATTATTTTTTTCCAATTTTTAAAAATACTTTTTGGGAGATGGCACGCGAACACATGTGTTTCAGTCATAGCACAGCAAGTTCATTTCTCTCCTTCCATCCTGTGGGTTCCAAGGATCAAACTCAGTTGTCAGACTTGGAGGCAGACACTTTTCACCCACTGAGCCATCCCACCAGCCAGCACCATTTTATGGGCCACTAAGAAACACAGGGAAAGCCTGGAAAGTTGCACTGTGTAACCCTTTTGTATAGAAGAGATGCTAAAGCGGGGGGGGGGGGAGGAGATAACGGCTTACTTTAGATGGCTTGGTGGTTCACTCCTGTCATGCCAGCACTCAGCACTCAGGAGGATAGGGCATTTCTAGACCAGCTGGGGCTACTCTTTCTACTAAAAAACGGGGTAATACAATTAATAGAATCAGGTAGTAAGCCAAAATAATAGCCACAATTGCTTCAAAGGTGTCGTTCAGGGAATCTTTTTAAGAACTCCTGGGGTGCTAAAGAGATAGCTATCTTCGTGGTTAATAGCACTTGCTATTGCGAAGCCAACAGACTTCACAAGTGCTGTAACTCCAACTCCAGAGCATACGAGGCCCTCTTCTGGCCTCCAGGGGGATCGGGCACAATGGTGCACCGGCATGTACATAGGAAAAAAAACCCTCACGAATAAAATAAAAATGCATAAACAAACAAACCTTTAAAATAAAACATAAGACAGATCATTTGAAAGTTCTGGAATGTTCCTATCCAGCTTAGACGAGAGAATCCCAGAAATAAAGTCATCTTCAGAAAGCCCTCAGGACTGATCCTTCTCCTTGACTCCCCACAGGACATGCCGAAGCCCTCAGAGGCAGCACGTCGCTGCTCCGGCCTGGCTCGGCGGGCGCTCACGATTACGTTCGCACTGCTCATCCTGGGCCTCATGACCTGGGCCTACGCCGCCGGCGTCCCACTCGCCTCCGATCACTACGGCCTCCTGGCCTTCGGCCTCTACGGGGCCTTCCTCACCGCGCACCTGGTGGCGCAGAGCCTCTTCGCTTACCTGGAGCACCGGAGAGTGGCGGCGGCGGCGCGGCGGGCCTCTGCGAAGGGACCCCCGGACGCGGCCACCGCACGCAGCGTGGCGCTCACCATCTCCGCCTACCAGGAGGACCCCGCGTATCTGCGCCAGTGCCTGACCTCGGCGCGCGCTCTGCTGTACCCGCGCGCGCGGCTGCGCGTCCTGATGGTGGTGGACGGCAACCGCGAGGAGGATTTGTACATGGTGGACATGTTCCGCGAAGTCTTCGCCGATGAGGACCCCGCCACCTACGTGTGGGACGGCAACTATCATCAGCCCTGGGAACCGGCGGAGGGGACGGGTGCAGTGGGTGCCGGTGCCTACCGCGAAGTGGAGGCGGAGGACCCCGGGCGGCTGGCAGTGGAGGCGTTGGTGAGGACGCGCAGGTGCGTGTGCGTGGCGCAGCGCTGGGGCGGCAAGCGCGAGGTCATGTACACCGCCTTCAAGGCGCTGGGAGATTCCGTGGACTACGTGCAGGTGAGTGCAAGGTATCCCGTGCCTCCTGTGAATGTGATCTCACACCCTCCACTTCAGAAAGAGTAGAGTGCATGCACCCCAGGCCCTAGGAAGTGGAGGCGGGAGGATCAGAAGTTCAAAGTCAGGCTTTGCACTCAAAAGGGAACCGCTTCATTTCCTCTTTTTATTCATTCGGTGAAGAAATCTTTATATACTTACTCGTGCTTTTATCCATCCTCCAGCAGATCATTTCTTCAATGTAGAGTCAATCCTGTCTTCCCTTATTTATGTATGCGTGTTTGTGTGGTGTATATACACGTGTGTGTGCACTGTGTAGGCCTGAGAAAGACATCAGGTGTCCTGCTCTTTCACTCCCCTCCTCCCTCATTCCTTTGAGACAGGACTTCTCATTGAACTTAGACCTAGGTTGGCAGTCAACTAGACCCAGTGTTCCTCTTGTACACAAACACACACACACACACACACACACACACAGAGAGAGAGAGAGAGAGAGAGAGAGCACTATGTTACAGGCATGCATAAGAAACCACACCTATCTTTTTACATGGATGCTGAAGGATTCAAACCCGGATCCTCAAGCTTGCACATTGTAAGTACTGTTATTCACGTAGCTATCACCCCAGGCTCAAATCCTTTCTTATCTCATCACTCACCACACACTCAACTCTAATTCATCATTTCACTCATTTATTCATCAACCATGGATGAACTGATTTAATATGGATATTTAGTCAATCTTATCCCATTTGATATAATGGTTCTTCCTTTTTTCTTACTTTGGTGTGATTCTTTCATTCAGTGGTACATGAATCTGCGTACACACCCAATACAGTGCTCATTCACTCTATCCATTTGTATACTTGTTGTTGTGACAAAATACCAGACCAAAGCAACTTAAAGAAAAAAAGGTTTATTCTGGCACACAGTTTGAGGGTGCAGTCCATCATGATAGGAAAGACATGGATTCAGGAGCTTGGTAAAGCTGGTCAAACTGCTCCTGCAGATAGGAAGCAGAAAGAGAAAAGGAAGTGAGACTCACTAGCTGGTCCCCACCTCTTAAAGGTCATACAACCTTCCAATCATACAACCTTCCAAAACAGTGCTACCAGCTCTGAGACCAAGTGTTGAAAAACACAAACCTATGGAGGACATTTCACATCCAAACCACAACACTGAATGAAGAAATTCATTCCCTCTTTCATTCACGTAGCCACTGAAGACAGAAGGAAACTCTGAGCATACATTCATTAATCCTTTCATGCAGCTATTCATTCATTTAATACAAAGATTAATTCACTCAATCACCCACAAATCAAAACGTTTGATATATTTCTTTCTTCATGCAATATGGAAAGGCTTTCCTTCACCCTTCTATCCACCCCGGCATCAATACATCTAGTGTGGCCCTCATCCACGTATTTATCCGTTTGCTTACCCTTTTTATATAGAGGTTTGTTCCCCCCTTTCTTTTCTGCTTTCTTTCCTTCAGTGTTGAGACTTTTGTCACCCATTTATCTATGAAATACAGACCTTTATTTTCACGCATCCATCCTTTCAGTGTGTAACTTCTGTTGCTCTGAGAAAATACTTTTACAAAAACAGCTTAAGGGAGAAAGGGCTTCCTTTGGCTCACAGTTCAAGGTACAGTTCTTCATGGACAGGAAGTCAAGGCACAGGAGCTGGAAGCAGCTGCTCACACCACATGCACAGCTTGTGTGAAGCTCACGTCCTCTTTTTATATAATCCAGGATCCCAGCCCAGGGAATAGTGTAAACAATCTACAAGCCCTTTCAAGGACCAGCCCTGTGCAGGATTCTGGTCTGACCCTAGTCCCATTCTTTTCACAGGTCTGTGACTCAGACACAAGGCTAGACCCCATGGCACTGCTGGAGCTTGTGCGAGTGCTGGATGAAGACCCCCGGGTAGGGGCTGTTGGGGGTGATGTGAGGATCCTTAACCCTCTGGATTCCTGGGTCAGCTTCTTGAGCAGCCTACGATACTGGGTAGCCTTCAATGTGGAGAGAGCTTGTCAGAGCTACTTCCACTGTGTGTCCTGCATCAGTGGTCCTCTGGGTGAGTGAAAGCGGGGCTTGGAAGGCTTGTGGGTGCATACGGAGGGAGAAAGGGAGCCAGAGGCAGGGTAAAGTTGTGGACAAAAATAGCGCTGGGGTTGGGATTGCAGACAATGTAAAATTGGGGAGTAGGAAGAGATGGTGTTAGAGCTGCACTGGTTTGCAGGAGAGAAATGAAGCTGGGAAACAGGAAAGGATGCAGATTGGGCAAGTTACTACAAAAGGTCTTGTGGAAGGGAGATGAGGTTGGGGCGGAGATGGGGTTGGACAGGGAGGGCACTGAGAATCCGCGGGCATTGTGGGAGGAGCAGTGACTTTACAGTGCATGGTCATGTGACAGACACATTGGAATGGGCAGGGGGTTCAGATAAGACTGGTGCTGTATTGGGGGGGTGATGAGGAACAAGGCTGAGGAGACTGGGATGGAGATGAGGAAGCACAGAGTGGAAAACAGAGATGCACTGAGCACAACACTGACCACATCAGAGGCTGATGCTTGGGTACTCCCCACCCTACCTAGGCCTGTACAGGAACAATCTCCTGCAGCAGTTCCTGGAAGCCTGGTACAACCAGAAGTTCCTGGGCACCCACTGCACTTTCGGGGATGACAGGCACCTCACCAACCGCATGCTCAGCATGGGTTACGCTACCAAGTAAGTAGAGGGACCATGTGGTCGTGTGTGTGAAGAGTGTCCCCGAGTGAGAGAGACAGAGGGTCCGAGAGGCAGAGGACAATATCATAAGAGGTAGAGAAGCCATGCGTATTTAGCCAATGGCCTCCAAAGAGTTTGATATTAGAAGAGAATTGGAGGTACCATAAAGGTTGTAAAGGGTCCACCAAACAAGACAAGATGAAAGTGAGCAATTTCACATAGAAGGAATAAGGTAGATGGGGTAAGTGGGCTATCCCATGGAGACCGAGCCAGCGTGGGCCACTCAGAAGGGAAGTGAAAAGGATGAGATGAGTAGATGGGGTGGGTTAACACCAGTGGGAGAAGCAGCAAGAAAAGAGGACATTGAGGAGGCGAGTGTCATCTCCATAACCACTGTACAGGAGGTCTTTAAGTGACAATAAGTTAGATGCCCTACAGGCACAGCAGTAGGTGAAAGGGGCATAAATTCTTCCTTACACTGAGGAGACAATATATCTACCAAATGTGGCAACCTATAGAGTATATTGTGTGACTTTTCCTGGGGAAGAAGTGGTGTTCTATTTTAATTTTTGTTTCTACAACAAATATCCCTGACCAAAAGCAACTTAAGGGAGGGATTGTTGATTTGGCTTACAATTCCAGATCACGGTCCATCACTGATAGAAAAGTCAAGGCAGGAACTCAAGCAGCCAGGTATATCGCATCCACTGTCAAAAGCAGAGAGAAATGAGTGGACCCTAGCAGGCTGCTGCCTTCTGCTTAGTATTTAGCTAGCCTTCTCTATACTTACAATATTCAGTACCTCCCCTGTGAAATAGTGCTACCCAAATTCAGGGTGAGTCTTCCCACCTCTGTGAACAATCAAGACAGTTCCCACAGACATGCCCACAAACCAACATGACCTGGCCAGTTCCTCAGTGGACGCTTTCTTCTCAGGTGATGCTAGCTTGTGGCATGTTGACTGTTAAAACTAACTAGCGTAGATGTAAGCAAACATCCATTCACCCCAGACAGGGCACAAATTAATAAATAAATTTAAGAAAGAAAAATAATTCACCCTATTGCTTGATGTCGGTCGTATGTGCCAAAGTAGAGAGAGAAACTCACTAAGATGCTAAGCCTTCATTTTTTGAAGGAGCTTCTGAAGGAGCAGAAGAAGGGCTTAGCCTTCTTGGAAAAGACTGACCCCCAGCTATCTCACTCCAGTTACTTTATTCAAATGTAGACAAGGTTAATAGGGGCTGGGAAAGGTTTCAACTTCCAAAGTTAACTTGCTTTTGCCACCTGTGAGAGCAGATAACCCACACAAATCTCAGTCCCTTTTGATTATCAAAAGTAAGAACTCCAAGTCTGCCAGGAGTGTCTTAGGACCAAGGTCAGTGTAGCTGCAAGCTCTCACTTAGCACCAAGTGCAGTTTCTCCAGAAAAACATTTTTTCTTTTTTCTTTTTTTTAAAGATTTATTTATTATGTATACAAAATTCTGCCTCCATGTATGCCTGCATGCCAGAAGAAGGCGCCAGATCTCATTACAGATGGTTGTGAACCACCATGTGGTTGCTGGTATTTGAACTCAGGACCTCTGGAAGAGCAGCCAGTGCTTTTAACCACTGAGCCATCTCTCCAGTCCCCCCGAAACATTTTTTTTTCAAGGCTGAAACAGTCTCAAAACATCTACTAATCAACCCAAATGTAACAAAGGCTTTGCTGAAACATTTCTCTCAAAGCCAGACACAAAGGCTTTACTTGCATATCACTGCATCTACCCAAGTCTAACTTGATGCCAGTGAGTTTGTTGGGTGTACTTATGCATGAATGATTCTGAGGCAGCTTTGACTGCTCACAATAACTGCATCTGTAGAGCTCCCTGCACACCTTACAGGCAGCTACACTGAAGAGTCCCCACCACACACACATACACACACACACACACACACACACACACACACACACACACAGAGTTGTTCACCTCCTTTAAGAGAGCTCTCTGTAATCTAGTTACATTTTAAGCTTCCTGGGTCTTGTTAATTCCTTGAATTTCCATTAACTTTTTAAATCTTCCCTCCTCCCTCCAAGAGGAAATGTGTCAAGCTGGAGGAAACAGAGTTGGAACAATAATCTCATTTTAGCCAAGAGCACCAGGAGAGAGGAGAGAGAGTTACCAGGGGTCCCCTTGTGAAAGGCTCATAGGACCTTCACTAAAATGAATCATGAGGGGCTTTGAGCAGACGACCGGCATGTGAAAGCATCCTCTAGGCAGATGTTTTGGGTACAAACAGCAAGGGCAGATGCAAGCAGAACATTGAGGGTGCCAAATGACACAATGAAGAGAGACACTGTCAAGAACTGCCCTTGGTGAGAGACTAGTTTGACATCACCTAATAAGCTAACTGTTGTTGGCCACCTGTGGCTTTTTCTTAATTGGGATTCTATCTACCCTGCATGGGTATGACTAAGGCATGTAAAGACAGATGAATGGTTTCTGCCTCAGCCACAGGAAGGGGTCCAGCTGCTCTTTTGAGAACTTCTCATGCAGACACTAACCTGGGTAGTGGCCAGTCTTGCCTTACTCCTCATGGCAGGACTTGGCAGTTTAGTCAGCACTTAGTCACGTCACTGATGGTGTTAGCGTCAATGACTAATATTTGTCATGTCTGTAGTAACAGTGTTAGTCATAGTAAAAACAGCAGTAGCTCGCGCTGATTGAGCAATTACTAGAAACTTCTTGGCATACGACCTCCATGTAGTCCTGGCTGTTGTAAATATTAAACAGTGAGTGATACAGGCCCATAGAAAGGATGCTGAGGAAGCTGGAGAGATGGTTCATTGATTAAGAGGACCTTTTCCATTCCAGCACCCACATCTGGTGGCTAACAGTGCCTGTAACTCCATCTCCAGGGGACCTGAGACACTCATCAGGCCTCCTTGTGCGTCCATACTCTTAGGCACACATACACACACCACACACATGCATACACACACACACCATGCACACACCACACATGCACACACTTATACGCACACACACACACCAGCATTCCTTCCTCTATGCTTCCTGTCCATGGATGCAATGTGATCAGATGCTTCATATTCCTGCTTTCATGCTTTCCCTTCCAGGCCAGACTTTATCTTTGAACTATGAGCCATAATAAAACCCTTCCATCCTTACCTGTTGTCAGCTGTTTTGACACAATGACAAAAAAAAAAACCCCAAATACTACAAAAAGATAAAACAAAACAAAAACTTGCCCCAATAGCAGTAAAAGTGGGCACTTCAAAATTCTGCTCCCTGGACTGGACAGATGGCTCAGTTAGTTAATTAAGAGCACTGGCTGCTCTTGCTTAGGACCTGGGTTCGATTCCGAGCACCCACATGGCAGATCACAAGCATCTGTAGCTCCAGTTCCAAAGGCCGTGATGCCCTTTTCTAACCTCCTCAGGCACGAGGAACACATGTAGCACACATATGTACATCATATGAAATGATCTTAAAGTTTAAAACTCCTGCCCGGGCCCCAGGGAGAACCATACTGATGTCCACCCTTGTTTCTCTGCACCTGTCAGGTACACTTCGCGCTCCAGATGCTACTCAGAGACACCCTCCTCCTTCCTGCGCTGGCTGAGCCAACAGACCCGCTGGTCCAAGTCTTATTTCCGTGAGTGGCTATACAACGCCTTATGGTGGCACCGCCACCATGCGTGGATGACGTATGAAGCAGTGGTCTCCGGCCTCTTCCCTTTCTTTGTGGCTGCCACAGTGCTGCGGCTCTTCTATGCTGGGCGTCCGTGGGCCCTGCTCTGGGTGCTGTTGTGTGTACAGGGCGTGGCGCTGGCAAAGGCGGCCTTCGCAGCCTGGCTGCGAGGCTGCCTGCGCATGGTGCTTCTGTCACTCTATGCACCACTCTACATGTGTGGCCTGCTGCCCGCCAAGTTCCTGGCATTGGTCACCATGAATCAGAGTGGCTGGGGCACCTCAGGCAGGAAGAAACTGGCTGCTAACTATGTCCCGGTGCTACCCCTGGCACTCTGGGCTCTGTTACTGCTTGGGGGCCTGATCCGCAGTGTTGCCCAGGAAGCTCAGGCCGACTGGAGTGGCCCATCCAGGGCAGCCGAGGCCTACCACCTCGCTGCTGGGGCAGGCGCCTATGTGGCCTACTGGGTGGTAATGCTGACTCTCTATTGGGTGGTTGTGCGGAGGCTATGCAGGCGTCGCAGCGGTGGCTACCATGTTCAGGTGTGAATCTGGTCATGGACATGCTCACAGAGGGCTGTGGGGGAAGCAAGAGGAGTCCTGCAGGGTAGCTGCAGGAGCCATGAATTCCATGGGGACTCCCTGGCCTCAGTTTCCCTTCTTGAAATGAGAGTGTCATTCAAGATTCTTGGAATGCATTCTTGAAATACATCCAATGGACTGTATTGGACCTCAAGACTTCTGGGTCTCGGGGGAGGGGTAATTTATTGATCAGGGTGTGGGTTTGTAGGACCAGGACCAGAAGGTCCCTGCATTCTTCCTGTTTCTATTTAATGTGTTTGTACTGTGATTAAGATATAATAAATTTTTTATTTATTTTGTTCCAAGCACCTCTTCCCATTTTTCTTGTCATTGGGAATTAGAGGGGCCCCAATAAGGGTTGACGGATGTTTGAACCTCTACAGGTACTCTCCTTCCTGAGAGCTTAGATTCTGATGTCATACAATACAGGTATTGGAGCTGGAGAGATGGCTTAGCAGGTCTTCCAAAAGACCTGAGTTCAACTTCGAGCACCCACATGGTGGCTCACGACCTCTGTAACTTCAATTCCAGGAGATCTGACACCTTTTTCTGGCCTCTGTGTCGTGCACAAGCATACATGCAAGCAAAGCACCCATACAACTTAAATAAAAATGAAAGAAAATACAAGTAATAGACAGATGATGTGAGGCACACCTATAATCCATATCACGTCAGAAGTCCATGCTCATTCGCGATTAGTTCTGTTCCCTGTGGCTGTGAGAAAATACCCTGGTAAAAGCATCAAGGAAGAAAGGGTTTATTGGGCTAATTCCAAGCCACTGTCTATTATTACAGGGAAGTCAAAGCAGCAGGAGCTTGAAGCAGCCACTCACATCACAAACAGTCAAGAACAATGGATTAATGCACACATGCTTTTGCTCACCATGTCCTTTTCAACCAGTCCAGGGCCAAGCTCATACAATGATGCTGCCTGCATTTGGGGAGAGTCATCCCACCTCAGTTAACCCAGCTAACATCACCCACAGTCATACCTAAAGGCGATTCTATGTATCAAGTGGACAATCAAAACTGAACATCATGCTCTGCTACACGGGGACTTCAATGCCACCCTGGTTACATGAAATCTTGTCTCACAAACCTTCTAAGACTCTCTCAACTTCAATTTCTTCCTAGACTACCATGCCACTTCCTTTGCTGTGGATAGCAACATCATGAAAAAACTCCGATTTTAGTAATTTGATCATTGTGCAGCCTTAGCTGTAATCTAACTCTATACTTATTTCCATCTCTCTCCAGGGGACTCCATACCCACTGGTGGTCACCCCTCATCCCACTGCCCCTCTCACACACACACTCAAGGCAGTCACTCATCTTCTGTATGTGGATTTACCTGTTCTAGATAGTCCTATAAATGGAAGCTGGCAGTCTGTGACCTTTTATGGTTTGATTTAGCATAAGACTTTCAAAACTCACTCAAGCCATCGAACCTCTGATTCATTTCTTTTTATTGTTAAGCACGACAGGACACAAACCATTTTTATCCATCCTATTATCAGCAGACAGATATTTAGTTGTCTCCAACTTGGGACTATGATGTGCTTCAGCAGGTTTTTGTGTGTACCTATGAGTCTAATTCTTAAGTATACCTAGGGAAAAAACTATGAGGTCTTATAGTTCCTTTTAACTATTATTTATAAATATATTAATACAATTATTATTATATAATAAATCATTTATTGTTATTTTAAAATAATTACTTTTCACTTATTTTGAGACAGGCTCTCATAGAGCACAAAGGTTAGTCTCAAACTTGGCAAGGATGATCTTGAGCTTCTGCTCCTCCAGCCTTCATCTCCTGGGTTCTGGATTGATAGATACAAACCAGCACGTTGTGTTCACAGAGTTCTGTGGATGGGAGCAGGGGCTTTGAACATACTAGGCAGTTACTCCATTTACTTAGCCACATCTACAGCCTCAGCCATTTTTTAAATTTTGTGTTATCTTTGTGTGTGTGCTCATGTGTGACTGTGTGCACACAGGTGGATGGCAAATGACACGTCACTTGTGCATCCAGTCCTTGCTTCCCATCATCTTTGAGGTAGGGTCTCTAATTCTCCACTGCATCTCCCAGCCTGGGTGGCACACAAGCTTTCTGGGATTCTCCTGGCTCCATCTCTCATCTTGTATAGAAAAGCTAAGATTACAGAGGCTCAGTATCTTACGCCGCTGTTTTCCATGGGTTCTGTGGATCCAACTCGGGTCCTCATGACTCAATGAAAGTCTTTTGCTCACCAAGACAGTTTTTCAGACCCGAATTCTGGGAGGAAATGGCAGACTTTTCCACAAAAACTACTCCATTTTACTTCATTGCTAGTAAATGTGGTGAGGCTTTTGATCTCCCCACGCACTTACCAAACTTATTATGTAACACTAATTACAAGCTATCTCTGTGGCTGTAGTTTGGTTTCTCTTTGTGGTTTTGATTTCCTTTTTCCCAATGATTAATGTTGATTTCCATTGTTAAAAAACCCAAGCCAATCACATGACTGGCAGGCATTCCTTCCTCACCTCTCCGCCACTCTACAAAACTGGTCATTAAATTAAGCTCATTAATGATATCTTCATTGGTAAACCCATGAGCTTCCCACTGAGGCAGCAGCGTCTGCAGTCAGTCTATTTGTTTCTCACCCCTCTGTGCCTTGTATATATGTGAGGAAGTATACTGGATTTTTTGTTTGTTTGTTTGTTCTTTTTGGTTTCTTTGTTTTATTTTGTTTCTGTCTCTCTATGAAGCTATGGCTAGCCTGGAACTCACTATGTAGACCACTCACTGGCTTTGAGCTCAGAGATCCAGCTGCCTCTGCCTTAGCTTCCTAAGTGCTGGGATTAAAGGCATGTGCATGACTGGCATGGAATGATTTCTTCACTCGGCTGTCAGGAAAAAAGCAGGAGCCTCAGCAACCTCCCTCAGTTTGTTTTTTCCTGGTTCTGAAGCTCGGTCACTGCTTATCTGCTACAGTGCTTCCACTCCAAGCACGCATGAAGCTGAGTTTGACCCAGCACTGAGAAACTAAGAATGTTAGTGCACACCCATGATCCTAGCACTTGGAATCCCTGCCCATGGAGGCGGTACCCTCAGGAGTTCAAGGTTCTCTTTGTTCAGCCTAGCCAAAAAAACACAAGCTCCAGATTCAGAGAGAAACTCAGTCTCAAAGGAATAGATGGAGAGTGACAGAGGACTTCTGAGGCACACACCCTCCACCCAAAAAATACTCATACTCTCACTCAATATAAACAAGCAAATGTTTCAAAACTTTGCTTTGGCTTCCTTTTCATGCAGCCAGCCATTAGAGAACCATGTTTCTCATCTGTGTCTGGCCCCACTAGGTACTCAACATTGTGGCTCTAAGTGCCCTAATTACACTCTCTCCACCCAGAGGTAGAATTCCTAAATATTGTCTAAATTCCAGACTAGTGTATCAAATAGCCTGCAAGATGTTTCCATAGTTAACCCACTTCTTATCCCCAACTCCAAACTTTTCTCCTTTTAATCCATCTCCCTGTCTCAGCAAACACAATGGCATCATCTCAGTTCCCTGGGCCACAGATTCAAGAGCCATGTTGCCGATCAGAGTAACCACTACAGCTTTTCCCTCAATCACTGATTCAGTCACAAACCCATTTACCACGTAAGCTACCAATTCAAAAGGAAAGAGATGTAGATAAGCTCACATGGGGGCTCCTAGCCAACACACCAATAAAGATGCGCACACCTTTAATCCCAGCACTCAGGAGGCAGAGGCGGGCAGGTCTTTGTGAGTTCAAGGCCAGTCTGGTCTACAGGGCGAGTTCCTGGACAAGCCACACAGCTACAGAGAAACCCTGTCTCAAAAAACAGACAAACAAAAATTTAAAAGACTACCTAGAAGAGTTAGGTATGGTGGTATACACCTATAATTCAAGCCCTTGAGAAATGAAGACCCCAAGATCCAGGACAGTCTTGCTTAGACAGGGAGATCCTGTCTCCAAAATAAAACAAACAAAAAAGTTAAGACTACCTAGATAATGAGTGTGGTGTCGCACAGATTCTCCCAGCATTTGGGATGTGGAAGAAAGAAAATTCTGAGTCCCAGGACAGCTTTGGCTATAAACTGAGACTCTGTCAAGAAAAACTAGTAAGGTTAGGAGGGTGTCTCGGTTGGTAAAGTGCTTGTTGCGCAGAGACCTCAGTCTTTGCCCCATAACCTACACAGAAACCCAGGTGCAGTAGTGTATGTCTGCAATTCCAGGTCTGGGGCAGTAGAGATAGGTGGGGATACCTGGAGGCCAGCAAGTCTAGTTACATGTCTGAGCTCCAAGTTCAGTCAGAAACTCTGCCTCAAAAATATTAGCAGGGTTGAGAGTGATTGAAGATGTCCAGCATCAACCTCCAGCTTCCACACACAGGCACACACTATTGTACCACATACATGCAGACAAAAAAAAAAAAAGGAAAATGCCAGCCATGTGTGTCTGTGACTTCTGTTGGCCTGGAGCAAGAACTGCACTAATTCTAGCTACCTCTAGCTGTAAATGCATTCACCAAGACTTATCCCTTTCAAGTGATTCAGAGTGTAGGCAGCTGGTGCTTCAGCAATGGACAGAACAGAATTAGATCAGGTCCGTTACAGAGATCACTGCTGTCCTTTCCTTGATGTCTTCGTGTCTCTTAGACTCTGCATTCACATCTGCCTGCAGATGCTGTTGAGTTCACCTTCTGGATAGAATGGAGTTATGGTTTATGTTCCCATGTATGTGTACATGTAATTCCCAGTTGGTGCTGCCTGGGGAGGTTAGGAATCTTCAGGTAGAACCTTCCTGGAGGAAGTATATCTCTAGGGGAAGGCTTTGAGTGGTTCTAGCCTCACTCTACCTTTTATTTTCTCTTCACTGCCTATGTGTGGATGAAACTGTGACCAGTCAGCTTCCTGTTCCTGCCTTCATGCCTTTCCCTGCCCACTGCTGAGCTTTCCCCACCATAAGGGACCTGTCAGTAAGTCTGCAACTATAAGCTAAAATAGCCTTCTTCCTTAGGTGGCTTTTGGTCACGGTATTTTATCACAGTAAAACAAACATAACTCTTACATTACTCCCCATTCCCCTTTGTCCCAGAACTTTGGTTTTTACCTAATTTCTGCATTTCAAAGTGCCACCTCTGAGACTTGAATTTGAAATACACAGTCTTGAGTTGTTTGTTTCCCAGTAGATCTCAGCATCTGGGAAGACTATGGAGCTTTTATGAGGTGTGTGTCCCACCAGAATAGGTCACTGGTGACAGGCTCTGAAGGTTTATTATCCAGGCCTCTGAATCCTATAAGTCTTCACTTGTGGGCCGGTGACAAACCTGTAGTGACACACTCCTACTGCTTTGTATGAAGCTCCTCAACCCTGCCAAAACCTAAGAGAATCAAAGCCACGAGCCAAAATAAAGCATCCCTTTCTTGTTTCTATTGGGTACTGTGGTTACAGAAACAGGGAAGTAACTGATATAGTAGCTGTGCAGCGTATGCCCTTCCATGGCTCAGTGTGGTGATCCAAATGAGAAATGTCCCCCATTCGTTCACACATACTGGTTCCCTTATTCTCCTGTTGTGCTGTTTGGGGAGGTTATGAAATTAAGGGGTAGAGTCTTGCTGGATGATGCATGTCGCTATGGATGGCCTTCCTGAACTTACAGCCTCACCCCTCTTCCATTTGGCTCCCTTGGCTTCCTCTGTGCATTTTGAGATGCGTTCTCTCAGCTGCTTGCTGCTGTATACCCCTTGTCCTCATGGACTATCCCTCTGGAACCGTAAGCTAAAATGAGCTCTTGCTTCTGTAAGTTGCTTTTGTTCTCGCTTTCTCATAGCAATAGAAAATTCACTAATATATTCAGAAACTGTTGGTGACTTGAGGAAGAGAAAAATTGAAACCTTGCAATGGGAACATACCCTGTACAACCTGACCTGCCTTTCCCTTTCCTTCCACGCTGAGTTAAAGTGTGTTCATCCCATAACACTTTGCTTCAGTCCCTCCTGCATACCTGCAACTGCTGCACCAGGACTCTCCGACATGTACACAGCTTGCACTTTCCATTCCTTCCTCAAATGTCAGCTTCCCAGTCACACTGTCTTCAGAGCCAACTGCCACTCTTCCTCACACAATAGTCCAAAACTCTCCCTATTTTTCCCTCACAAATATTATGTGTTTTAATTTCTTGTTTACAGTCCAGGACGTAAGCAGTACAGGGGTTTGGGAAATGGCTCACTCAGCACTTAGCATGCAAGCAGGAGGACCTGAGCACAGAAACCCCACCAACTAGGAACACTGGCACACGTCATCCCAGCTCTGGGGAGGCAGAGCCAGCAATATGCCTGAGACGTCCTGGCAGGCCTGTCTAGCCTAATCCCCAAGCTCCAAATCCAGTGAGAGACCTTGTCTCCAATTATAAAAGTGGATATCAATTGAGGAAGACACCTGATACCAATCACAGTCCTCCACATGTACCATGTACCCACACACATGTACACAGAGCACATTGAAAAAATGAAAGAAAGAAGGAAGGGTTGGTGGAAGTAAGGACACTAGTGAGTAAGGACACTAGTGAGATAGGACACTAGTGAGATAGGTTGAGAAGACTCAACCTTTGCTATCATCATGGGAAAGCAAAAAGGTGCAGGAGAGTGCTTAATCATTAATCATGTCCAGGGCTAGGAGTATATAGCTAGTTGGCATAGTACATACCTAATAGGCACAAAGCATGCCATTCTGCCACCAGCATTGCATAAAACTGGGACCAGCAGTGCACACTTATCTTACCAGCCCTTGGGAAGCAGAGGCAGGAGGATCAAAAGTTCAAGGTTATCTGAGTTTTAGGTGATCCTTGGCTACAAGAGACTTCCTAAAAAACTAGCCATCTGGGCTGGTAGGATAGCTCTGGGGTAAAGAGCACTGGCTGTTCTTCCTGAGGACCAGAGTTCAATTCCCAGCACCCATATGGCAGCAACTGTCTATAACTCCTGTTCCAGGGGATCTGATACCTTTACAAAGACATGTATGCAGGCAAAACATTAATGTGCATAAAATACAAATAAATTATTAATAAAAACTAGCTGTCTATTATGCCTACATGGAACATGGAGGCAGAGGTGGGAGGAGGGAACACACGGAATAGCACAGACTGCATATGGAACAGGAAGTAGTCAGAGAAAGTCAATTGTTGGCTGGTGTCTGTGTAATGGGCAGGAAGTCATTGAAGATGGAGGAAGAGTGGTAAAGGTCCAGACATGGAACAGAGCTCTCAAAGTTCAAGGGAACAAAGCAGAAGCCACCCGAGCTGAAAAGTAACAAGGAAGACATGAGAGGAGATAAAAGCTATACAATAAAACAAGTTTCAGATGGTTGTCATGAACATTTACTGAGTTGACATAAAAGTAGAAATGAGCAGGGGGGGCAGCAGTAAGGGATAAGAGAAAAGGAGGTTATGAGGAGAGAAGGAAAGAAAAACCACATTGTAAATAGGAAACATGGAGAGGCCGAGAATCATCATGGACACCATAGGGAGAAAAGAGAACTGCAGGGTAGGATGAAAAACTCTCTTCCTTGCATGGGAGACACAATTAGGAAGACCATCAAGGGCCAGAATGTGTGGACCTTTGAAAGTTTAACAAGGAATTAGATTTCATTTCAGTGACAACAGAAGCCATTGATGAGTTTAGGGCAGAGAAGTAACCCACTGTGACACACTTAACTAGATTGGGATCTGAGTCCATCCTGAGAACCCAGATGAAAAAGCCTACAGTTGTAATTCTAGGGCTGGTGAGGTGGTGGACACGTTGACCCTTGGGTCCTGCCGGTCAGCTATCCTATCATGCAAGCCTTAACCATTGAGAAACCCTGTCACCAAAAACACAGTGGTTCGCGCCTGAGGAATGACACTTGAGGTTGACTTCTGGCCTCCACATGCACATATATGTACACAAATGTGCCCCACCCTGCTCACACATGGAAAGAAACCAGCTTAGGCATGTAGCTCACCTGTCTAGAATCCAAAGTAAGGGGCTGGAGGTGTGGCCCAGTGCCCCAGAGCGTTTCAGGGGCTGGGGGTGTGACTTAGTGGTAGCACCCTATCTAAAATATTCCAGTGACTAGCTGATGTATGGCTCAGTAGTAGAACTTCAATCTTGAATCCTCTAGTACGGGGTTAAGGGTGTAACCCAATAGTTTTTGCACTGAACTGCTAGAAGGCTATAGGTGCTACTTCTGGAAGGGAGAAAGCCTTGGGGGAAGAAAGGATTTTGGGGGGAAGGGATACCATGTAGTACTCTAAGGGTATTGTCTGTAGATGGAAATCTCAAGGAATCTGCTAGAGAACAGAAGGGTCTGAGCTGGTGCTCAAAGACCTCAACAAAGAGCCTCCCAAACTGATAGCCTATGTCCTGTCACCATGGGTCTATACACCGGAAGCATTGTGGGGAGTACTCTGTCCTCCCTAGGGTGAGCAGTGACCTCGTCAAAACAAACAAACAAACAGGAGAATCCAGAACTGAAATACATTCTTTATTTCAGGGATGAATGTTAGATCAGGGCAGATATCCTCGTTAGCTGCCACTTAAGTACCATCGAAAAAACACCCTGGGAAAATAAAGGAGTGTGTGCACTGAAGGAGGGCCCAGTGACAGAAACACGTTAGGAATTCAAAGTGCAAGGAGAGCCTAGACCTGAGCCTACAAGGAGCCCTGGTGTCGGGACTATGTTAGTTTATGAGCTATAAGGATAGAATCTGGATTTCTCAGCCTGTGCAAGGAGGGCTAGGACCTGGACCTCTGGCTCTGAGAAAAAAGGGTTAGGTCTCCTAGGTCTTAGAGGGTGGGGGCTAGACTCCAAGGTTTGAAGGAGAATTGGAGGCTAGAACCCTGAGTCTGAGGAAAGTAGTCTAGAGTCTATATACCCTTAGTCTGAGAAGACCTGGGTTGGGCTCAGGGAGGAAGCTGGGTCTGGACTCAGAGGATGGACGGAGGATGGTCGGAGGCCTGCGGCATGGCCAAGGGGAGCTGCGGGAGGGGAGGGTGGAAGCTGGCACTCACCACACTAGCACAGTGACACTAGCAGACACGAGTGCAGCAGTAGCCGCGAGCAGGAACAGGTTGCCAAGCGTCAGAGCCTGGGGCCTGGCAAGCAGCTCGCTTAGGCTGGGCCTCCAAGGCTCGATCATTTCCGCCTCCCGCGGCGTCCAATGCATCACTTCCCGGAACGTGACCTGGAGCTCAGTCTCTCCAGGCGGAGGAGGGCCTGTCACTGCCAGAGAGCGCGCGTTAGAGGGCGGAACCCCGCCCTTGGCCCCACCTCTCCTCACATCCTTGCCCCGCCCGCACCGTTCAGATAGAAGTAGAGCCGTGCCAGGGGGCGTTGGTCTTGGAGGATCACGCAGGAGAAGGTCCCGCGGTGCCTGGGTTGCACTGGCCGGATCCGCGCCAGGTACCCGTGGGCCCCTGGCACATCACGGAAGTAGGACACGTCCTGAGTCCGGAGCTGCGAGATGGCGGGGCTGAGGAGCTCAAATGCACCCGGACTCAGCCAGAACGGGCAATCCCCGCTCAGTGCACGCCCCCTCCCCAAGCCCTGACTCAGCTAGCAAGCCTCTGACTCGTCTCGTTGCCATGAGTAACCCTTCCCAGCATTTTTAAAGTCTGACTCATAATGCACATCCAAGCACTGGTCTTCCATATATTTAACCTCAATCTTCCCCTAGGTCTCCAACTGCCCTCTCGCATTAAACCCAACTCCTATGGCCCCATAGCCTGAACTTAGCCTCCTCCTTTTCCCGGAGCAGAACCGATCCCTTAACCCTCCAGCAGGCCCTGTCCCGACTCACACCTCCTCCCGCGAATTTCCATGAGTAAGTGAGCTCCGATTCAGGCAACTGGAAGCCCACGATACAAGAAAACAAAGCCTGATCCCCTCGCTTCACCGTCAGGTCCTGAACTGGAGAGAGAAAAGGTGATTCTGGCAGGCCTGCACAAGCCCCGCCCCTTCCCTGGCGTGCCTGCGCCGCCGCCTCACCTGGACAGTCCAGAGGGAGGTCGCAGACTGTGGAAAAGCAGCCCCAGCAGTAGAAACGCCTAGTGACCTCCTGGACGCCTGTGAGCCGAGACCAGGAGTGTCTCCAGATCAATTCTCCGGACCTTGTTGAATCTATGGGGACTCCCAGGGTTCTACTGGCGAGGTGAAAGACAGACCCCGCATTTTCTGCACTATTTAGATAACCCTGCTTAGTTGGCCCCCAGGTCACCTCCTGGTTTGTTAAGCCAGTTTTCTACAACATTACTTATGTTTTGTGTGCTGCTGCCACTGGGAATGAAACCTAGGGGTTTTTATGAACACTAGTCAAACTCCCTTCCACCCAGGCATGCCCTCAGCCCCTGACTGGGAGATTCTAGACAAGTAGTCCTGTGCTGAGCAGTATCTTCAGAATTCTTTTTAGATTTTGTTTAGAGACAGGGTCACCCTAGGTTGCCCGACGTGGCCTAGAACTTTATGTAGCCGTAGCCCAGGGTGGCCTTGGATGTGTGATTTTCCTGCCTTAGCCTCTGGAGTAGTGAGGATGGCAGGCCTTCACCAACAGGGCCTCTTGCTAGGAAGTTCTGGAAGAATACCTAGTTTATGCTCTTTGCTATTGACTTCCTTTGGATCTATGACCCACTCATGATCTTCATCTTAGGTTCCACGTTTCCACCCCAGCTTCCCCTACTTTTTTAAAGTTTGGGACTAAATCCTTACCACAAGGAGGGATGCAGTCCTGGACTGTGGAGAGAAAGGAGGCATTAGGACCCAGATAGTTGACAGAGAGACCTACCTAGAGCCCCTCCAGAAGGTATTTCAGGCAGGCCTATGGCCCTTTGGCAGAATAGTCAGGACTTGCAGCCCTCACCTCTGGAGAAAAAGTCTAGGCTCCTAAAGCAGCACTTGGAGGGCAGAACAGAGCATATTGTTCCTAAAGGGCAGGGCCGGGTTTCATAGCACTTCATCCAGAGGGTGGAGCAAGGCCAAGTGTGTCAAGTTGAAAGCCTACAACTAACTAGGAAAGGTGAAATGGGTGGTGGGGTGGTGCACAGAAGCCTTGAGGAGGAATCAACCTTGAAGTATTAATTATCCTTGGAAGTGGGAGAATCAGCACCTAATTAGTAGGCCCAGATAGAGAAGCACCAACTAGAGAAGATGCCTTTGGAGACAGGGCCAAAAGTAGATCGATTGTTACATGATCTGTCCTGGGATAGGAAATCCACTGGTCCCAGGGTTTAGGCAGGATTCAAAGTGTGCAAATGTCTGTGTGTGGCGTATTGTGTTTGCAGGGGGTGGAGCTGGAAGCTGGTTTACCTTTTTTAAGCTTTTGAATGGTCTTCTTCATTTTTGCTGCAGCACTGGGGAAGGCAGCCTTAAAGGACCCTGGAGGATGAAGCAGGGTGGTTGTACTAAAAGCCCTTTCCCTATGGCCGAATAGTCAGGACTTGCTGTCTCTCCCATAGGCACATGTTGTGTTTCTACCTCCCATAGGTCCAAAGGGAAGGCTGGCAAACTTCTATAAGATGTTCTTTCTGCCTCCCGACAGCACTATCCATTTATATCTTAGTGGAAAGGGAAGAACAATGATTAACTCTTCTGCAGGGCTTACTAGGCCCTACAATGCTGGTTGTTTCCTTTCTCTGTTGCAGCCCTCTTGCTGACTTTCACTCTCCAGGTTACCGTTACTTTGTTTATAAATGTCTTCTGCCCAGCTTCCCATCATTCTGTATATCTTACCATCTCATGTGTCACTACAAGGGTTTTGATTACCCCAAATCTAAAGTTCCCCCACTTTTATCTCATTGTTCCTCTTACAGTTTACATAGACTTCACCAGTTTGCAATTACACATATGCAGATTAGTAAATTATGCATGTAAATTAGAGTGTGTGTAAATTAGATGTTGAGATATGATAACAGCATAAGTCCATCTTCTTGGTATTTTAAGACAGGTGGCTCACTATGTTCCAGGCTGGCCTAGACTTCTCTATGTAGCCCAGGCAGGCTTTTAATGCAGAGATCTGTCTACTTCTACCTTCCCAGTGTTGGGATTAAAGGCACACATAACCATACCCGGTTCCTTTTTCGTATACTTTTAATTAATGCTTTTTGTTCTTTGAAAATTTCACATATGTATGCAATGTATTTCGATTATATTCATTCCCTCCCCTATCTTCTTCCAGACCCATATAGTTCCTACTTGTCCTAACCCTCTTCATGTATTTTTTTTTTCCTGTAATAACCCACTCAGTCCAATCTGTACTGATCATCCAGTGGTGCACCTACCTATAGTGACTCTACCAACCTATCAGGGACTGCATGCACCCTTGAAGATAACTGGCTCTCCCTATGCATTTGCCTCCATTTGGGGTGGAGGCTTGTGAGCCCCTCCCCCACAGCACTGGAATGTTGACCGACTTGATCTTGGGCAGGCAACTACAGCTGCTGGGAGCTCAGTATATTGGTCCAGTCCACAAACAGCTTCATCTAGTCCTCACCAACCTCTGACTCTTAACCTTTCCACTCTTTTCTCAATGTTCCCCAAGCTTCCACCTCTTGAATACAGCATCCTCAGAACCCACAAAAGGGTCCCAAGTCATACAAAACAGTCCAGTAAGTGTATGTCTAGTGAATTTTACAGTCCAGCAGGATCTGTAGGTCACCAGCTGTAGCCTTAGACCCAAATGTATCTCCTGGATATGATAAACATTCTTTTTCTCTTCTTTGTTCCCTATTTTTTCTTTCTTTCTTTCTTTTGTTTTTAATTTTGTTTTATTTTTAAAGACAGGGTGTGTCTTTCTAGTCCTGGCTATCCTGGAACTCACTCTGTAGACCAGGTGGGCCTTGATCTTGGAGATCCACCAGCCTCTGCCTCCCAAGAATTGGGATTAAAGGTGTGCACCATGACCGCCAGCTTGTTTCCTTTTTATTTACGAACTGTTTGCCAATATACAACTTTGGGACAGTTATATAAAAGTTTCTTATCTTGGTCTGTAGGTTGTGTTGCGTGCTTTTAATCCCAGCAATTGGGAGGTAAAGACAGGAGAACTTCTATGAGTTCAAAGCCAGCTTGGTCTACAAAGTGAGTTTGAGGACAGCCAAGGCCACAAGGAGAAACCCTGCCTCAACATAGCAAAAATATTGATATCTCTTTACAAAACAATGGGGAGGAGGCTGAAGAGATAGTTCTGCAAGTTCAGACAATGTCTTGCAGAAGACCCAGTTTTGTTTCCCAGCACCCATGTCAGAAATTTCACAACCATCTGTAATTCTAACTTCAGGGCATCTGATGCCCTCTCCAGGACTTCAAAGACTCCTCAACTCAAGTGCACCAATGCCCTGCTCCCCTCATCCATATAATTAAAAATAAAATAAACCTTAAAAAATAACTAAATGGATTGCCAATGCACAAAACTGATGTCACAAAAATGCTTGGCATCTTTTTTAAAAAAAATGTCCAAAGCTATATAACAAAGACCATAGTGCCATAAGGCAGCAATTAGCAGTTCAGTGACCACCACTGCCTTTAAACAGAGCACTTCCCAGTCCTCCTTCCCCAACCATTATTCATTTCAACCCCTCTACTCTGTTATGTTCTGAGTCCCTGATTCTTACCACCACAGTACCCTCCAGATCATGAGATGGGGCTCACCAGAGACCACCAACAAGACAGGGGGGCCTTCTGGTGGAAATGGTTGTGACAGTGTCCATCCCCACGCCATTCATATGTGCAATCCTAATCCCTAATGCAGTATGGAAGAATGTCACAGGACTTGGAGCCAACATTCTTAGAGGTGTTAAAATGACATCATTTGGGTACACCTTAGACTAGTATGATAGTTCATCTTTATTGTCAGTTTCCTAGGATTTAGAATTACCATGGGTCCGTTGAGGGGTGGGGGGACCCCCTCTGTATGTGCTTTGTACCATACCAGGGGCTGGGGTCCCAGAGTGAATCAAAAGGAGCAAATTGAACACCAGCATTCATCTTTCCCTGCTTCGAGGCTGTGTATGCAATGTGATCTCCCCCTCCTGCTATGACTTCCTGCCACAATATAGCAGTGGTTCCCAACATTCACAATGCTGCGACCCTTTAATACAGTTCCTCATGCTGTGGTGACCCCAACCATAAACTTATTTTTGTTGCTACTTCACTGTAATATTTGCTACTGCTATGAAATGTAATATAAACATCTGTGTTTTCCAGTGGATTTAGGCGCCCCTTGTGAAAGTCTCAAAGAAGTCATGACCCACAGGTTGAGAAGCACTGGACTACACTCTCAAACAGTGAGAGCTAGGATAAACCTTTTCTCCATTAAGGTTATTGTCATGTATTCTGCAACAGCAATGAGGATGGTGACCAGAATATATGTGTGTATGAAACTGTCAAAGAACTGAAGGCATTAACTAAAGAACGGCTTTATGTTGTCAACAGAGAAACACCAAAGCCAAGAAGCTGGTTCTGAGGTCATTCTCTTAACCATAAGGAGCCGGAGTATGCCCTAGAGATGGTAGTACTGTAAGGAGGCTATGATCAGAGTGGAGCCATCAATGGAAGGCCAGAATCCTGAAGGCCTCACCCAAGCTACATCTAGGAGCCAAATCAATGACTCCCAGGAGGCTGTGAGTGAGTGGGATATAGCAGGTGTACCACAGAGACCTGTAAGGTAGGCAGGGGTGGGACAGGTTTAAGTATCTAGTACACACAGGGTCAGGAGTAAAGGGAAATATGTTAACACAGTAAGTGGAACATGGATTATGCCAATTGAACCATGATGGTACAAAGGATGCTGCAATCAGTGAGGGGCATGTGTTAGGAGCTCGGACACTGGGGTTGAGTCCTCGCACGTAGAGCTATGAGGACATGCTTCACATCAAGGTCTACCTATCCATGCATCACAGGGCTGCGTCCATACACATGTGAGGTTGGTCAGGTGACAACTCTCTGGTCCTCAGTTTCCCCATGCATAAAACAGCAATGGTGGCAGTGTCTACTACAAAGACCTGTGAGGGCAGGATTGAGTGCTATGGGAAATGGAATCTTTTTCATTCTCAGCTATTCTGTGGCTTGCTTTGGAGTGCACATTAATTAGCCTTGAGTTTGAGGGCTTCCCTCACACTTTGGCAGAGTACCATCTACTGCTACACTCTCCAAATTTGAGATGGGGAAACTGATGTATAAAGAGGTTAGGGAAGCTGGATGTGGTGACGCAGACTCTCTCACACAGGGGAGACTGGGAGGATCATGAGATCAAGGGCAGCCTAAGCTATGTAGTGAGACATTCCCTCGAAACAGAAAGGATAAATAAAATAAACGTCAAGGTCACACAGTCACTTGTAAACTCAGGCCTCCATCCTCATCCATTAATGCATCATTTTTTAAAAGATTTATTTACTGTGTGTCTGTCTGTGAGTGTATGCATAAATCTGCAGGACATGGATCTGTTCATACCCATGGAAGTCAGAACGCAGTGACAGGTGTCCTCATATATCACCCTGCCTTTTCCTCTGAGGCAGGGTCTCTCTGACGCTCCAATTAATGTGTTCTCAAGTAGGCTGGAAGCCCCGTCTTCATTTACTATGGGCCTGGGGTTATAAGGGTGCAGCGGGACACCGCAGCACTTGTTCTGATGGTGCTGGGGCTCAATCTGTAGTTCTCATGATTGCACAGCAAGCACTCTTAACCACCAAACCATTTCTCTTTAGCTGCCTCCACTTTTGTTTGTTGGGACAGGGTCTCACAGAGACCAGAGAAGTCTCCAGAAAACTCATGGACATATAAACAATTAAAACAGGAGCTAGGTAGGGCAGTGGGAGTGCACACCTTTGTTCCCAGCACTTGAAAGGCAGAGGCAGATGGCTCTATGTGAAGCCAGCCTGGTCTATAGAGCGATTGCCAAGACAGGCTCCAAAGCTATACAGACAAACCCTGTCTCAAAAAACCAAAACCAAAACAAAAACAGCAAAAAAAAAAAAAAAAAAAAGCAAAAAACAAAAAAACAGGAGCCAGGCAGTGGTGGCGCATGCCTTTATAATTCCAGCAGAGGCAGGCAGATCTCTATGAGTTTGAGGTCAGCTGTGTCTACAGAGTGAGTTCCAGGACAGCAGGACAGCCAGGGATGTTACACAGAGAAACCCTGTCTCGAATGAATAAAAATAGGTAGGTAGGTAGGTAGGTAGGTAGGAAGACAGATGATAGATAGATAGATAGATAGATAGATAGATAGATAGATAGATAGATAGATAGATAGATAGATAGATAGATAGAAGCAGGGGCTGGAGAGATGCCTAAGCAGTTAAGAGAACCTGCCGTTTTGGCAGAGGACCTGGGTTCAGTTCCCAGCCAGTTCCCACATGGTGGCTCACAATCACCTGTCACTACAACTCCAGGGGATCTGACAACCTTTTCTGGTCTCCTCAGGCACAAGGCATGAATGTGGTGCACAGACATACATGTAGGCAAATACTCATACACATAAAGTAAAAATGGAAATTTACTTATTTCATATCTGAAGTTTGAGTTGACACAATATTTTGAGTGGGCCTGAGTTTTACCTGTGGCCTGTCAAGTGATGCTATGCGGAGCGAAGATAACACTCAAAAAGGTTTTGTGTTTTGGAACATTTCATACACACACATGCATATGGATTAAGAATACATGTATGTTTTGTTTTGTCTGGCTTTTGAGACAGTCTACGTAACCTAGACTCCTTCGATCCTACTGCCTCAGCCTCCCAAAATACCTGCATTGTGTGAGCCATCACCACACCTGGATACTTTATTTTCCTTTAACACAGGGTCTCTTGTAGCCTGGATGGGCTTCAAAGGCACAACGTAACCAAGGATGCTCCTCCTGCCTCCACTGAGTACTGAGATCACAGATGTGTGAGACCAAGAAGTATACTCGGGGCTAAGGATAAAATCCATTACTTCAGGCACTCTACCAATTGAGCTACATGCCCCCTGCCCTGACATTGGAATGATACACCACATCTAGCTTAGAAACAGTTCAGATTTCAGATGCTGCACAAAGATTCAGCCTATACTCACATTGTAAACTTACGGTGTGTATACAGAGACATTATCATCTGTGTGACCCCCAATAGACGGCACTAGTCTGGCTCCTCCAATGCACAATTATCCTAAATTCTGACTACACGTCTTCAAGCCCAGCTCAGCCCTAACTTTCCTACCTTACAGGGCTGGTAACTGAAAATCCCTTAGGAGACTAATTAGCATAAAAGAGAGGGCCTGAGACAGTTCCTCTAAGCAAATACTCTATAGCTTAGAAATAGCCCCAGCCTTTTATTGCTGGATTCTAACTGAGAGTTTTATTATGAAGCCATAACCCTAGAACCTCACTGGTGGATTCTTCACAGGTTCTCTACCATGAGCCACACCCTCAACCTCACACTTTATTGGCTATTTATTGTTTAATACAATATTAAATACAAGCATCTCGAGGGCAGGACATTAGCAGCTTTGGTCCCAGCTCTGACCACACAGGTGATTCTGAAATATTCCATAGACCTCCCTCTGAAGAACTTACTGTGCCAGTTCCTCCCAGTCTCCAGTCTCTCCCTCTGTGGGGGGTCCCAGAATGTCTGTCTAAACCCACTGTGGTTTTCCAGGTGCCTTAGGACATCGTCATAAGTCACCTTTACTGATTCCCAAGATTCTGGTGTTGAGATGCCTTGTGGATGTCACCACGAATATTCCTTTGTAGTTAATTGTGTAACTACCCTAATCATCTGTACCCAGTCCAGCTCTTTCCTCCCTGGTCCCCGTTTTAACAGATGTCGCTCCTAAGAAGCCAGACCCCAAGTGAAGGCAACTCTTTCCTTTCCCTGTAACAGACCACCAGATCCAGGCCCACTTTTTCGTCCCTCCTCTTCACTATGTTCTCAGATCTGTTTTACAGGTTGCCTCCTCTCTAAGCCCAGCTTCCATCTACCCCCAAGCCTCTGCCCTACATTAGAAAGAGCTTCTACTCCCAGGTCTGGTAGCTTTTTAGCAGTTTCCAAAAAGGAGACAAGCCCAAACAGGAACAGAAGGCATTCCCCAGTATCCTGCATTCCTTCCATCTCTCAGGTTCCTCAAGTTTTTCTTTGGGAATGGGGACACACAGAATAATTCCCGTCCATGATGGTCGTGGACACACCCTGAATGAATGGACCCTTTGTTTGGGAGGGTTCTGATATCAAACTTAGTGGGAACAAAATGAACCACTGAAAAAGAAAAAAAAAAAAAAGCCTTGAACTCCCAGATCCTGGGAATGGCCAAGTTATCCTTAAACAAACAAAAATGACTTCTCACACTGCCATACACATACTGCTACGTAAGAAATTGTGTGCTCTGTGGTTGGGGTGACCAGGTGTGACTACTGCTAACCATGTGTTTACATGTCCCCAGAGCCTTAAGGTTCCCTCCATACATCTACATGGGCATGTTCTCCCCTAATGTCCCAAGCAAGGAGCCTGGCACTGACTCTCCATGGCTAGCCCCTGAATGGCTAGCTCCATCACTCCTACCTGTCTTTGTTAGCCATGAGAAATATATGTATATGTGTCTTGTCCTAAGGGATTACGTCCTGCATAAAAAAGAATCATCCCCTCCCAGTAAGCTCTGATTGGGAGATAAAGTGCACGTCTCCCCGTAGGAGAAGAGAATGTTCTACCTTATAGGTGAGTAAGCGGAGCCTAGGTGAGAGGCAGGAGCACACCCAGACTTCAGAGCCCAAACAGTGAGAACCACAGATGGGTCACATGAACTTGACCCCACAGGGCTTCAAACCCTTTGTGACTTCTATACCTCCGTCCGTTCCTTGCCATCTTCAGCTCCACTCGCCTCCAAAGCTTCCCCAACAAACTACCTAATTCACACTGGTTTTCAGCATCATTCCCTCCAACCAGAGGAAATGTCTTATGCCTCCACATAGTCTGGGGCAAGGAAGGGTGGAAGGTGGGGGAAGCAGAAGCCAAATTCCATGAAACACTCACCCTGAGCTGCAGCCACCTCCTGGAGGGCGAGTGTCATCTGTGTGAAAGCATCATGCAGGTGCCCCCTCTCGTCATAGTCTGAGGGTGGACAGGAAGCAGGCTGAGGAAGCATCATGGCACATATCTGGTGCCAGTTATGTTCTACATCTGATTCATGGCTGAAAGTGTCCACCCCCACCCCAGGGTCTCTGTGCCCTCTCTGGAGAGATAACACACACTTCTCTCCTCATCTCTCTCTCCAGGCCTCTGTCTCTGTCACACCACCCTGGATCTGTTAGGCCCTCTCAATCTACTCCAACCTCATCGGTCACTGTCCTATCTCTCTAGACCACTGTCTCTCCCTAGGTCCCCGGCCCCTCTCTCCATCAGTCCCTTTCTCCCTTACTCTTGGTCTCTTTCTATCTTCAGGACTCTGTCCCTCTCTGTCTCTAGGTACCTATCTCTCTCTGGACCTCTAGGTCTCTGACCTTCCCACCGTCCTCTCTCAAAGCAATGATCCTTTTACTCATTCTGCTTTTCCAGCTCCTTCTCGAAATTCTGTCAAGTACTTCGCTGTCCCTAGCCTCTCCCTGAGGCACTGTCTCTAGTCTGTCTCCACGCCTTTCTGGATGTGCTTCTTTCCATCGTTTCCACCTGTCTCCATTCCCTGTCTCTGCCAGGATCCTTAGCTTTACTTTGTGGAGTTGATCAAGATCTCTCCTGCCCCTCCCAGTGCCCTGGATCAAGGACAGGGGTCTCCTCACTGATTTCCATGTCTGAGAGACCCTCAAAGGCAGCTGTGAGTGCCTCTTTACACTGGCCCAGCTTGGGGCCCTCTGTGCCCACAAACATCTGGCAGAGACGAAGGCGTTCCTCATGGGTGGTGAAGCAGAAGAGACATGCCCACGTGGACGCCCTGAAGATCAGCGGAAACAACAGGGCAATGCTCCCCACTAGGGCAACAAAGGCCATCACAGTGGGTCTCTGGGTCTGAGGAGTAGCTAGTAACCTTTGTGAGGTCACTGTCGGGGAGGGGGAGTTGAAGCCTAAGATCAGAGATTGTCTTTCAGCTGGTGGTCAAATGTCAGGATCCATCTAGAGGAAGGTTGTCAGGGGTCACCTGCAATCCCTCAATTTGTAGCTGAGCCAGGCGCCAGGCTCCCAAGAACCTCACCTGTGACCCTGGACGTCCTCACAGGTTAAAGGGTCTCAGGGACCCAGAAGCCGGCATTGTAGCTATGGTGGACCAGAAAAGTCGTTTTCCCTAAAGGTGAGAGCAGGGAAATGAGAAAGGAACACTGGCAGATAGACTGAGCCCTAGAAGACAGAAATCGGGCAAAGAAGACAGAGAAGCCTGAAGAGAGATCAAGAGGCCCAGAGATCCAAAATGTCACAGAGATAGATTCACAGCTCTAGAGAAATAGAAGCTTCGAGAACCCCAGAGACAGTGGGGTAAGAGACAGAGACAGAAAATGAGGAAATCTCCTAATGGCAGAGAGACTGCAAAGAAAAGGGCTAAGACACAGGGTGTGGGCAGAGAAGACACCCCAGCTCATCCCAAGAACTCTGGTGCAGTAGTGTGGATCTGGGGTCCCCGCCGGCCCCTTCCCGTGCAGGGCGCAGCCTGGGGAAAGCTAGGAGGCCGTATAGTGATCTCCTCGGGTGTCTTCCTCAACTATACAACCTCCTACCTCAGCCCGGGGGGCGCGGCAGGTGGGCAGATTGACAGATGGAATGATGGGGGACCAGGAGAAATAGGGAGGGTGGGGAGGGCCGGGGAGGTCCCAGCCGCGATGGTGAGCCCCCGACACGGACCCACAGACACGAGCTTGTGTGCGGCGAAGGCCCCGCAAGGTCGGTTCTACGGGTGGGTGCCAGGACCCAGGAGTCCGGGCCCCCGGCCCCCTCCTCCCCAAGGAACCCAGGAATTCAGTCCCAGCCCTTATCCCACAATCTAGACCCCAGTCCCCCTCCTTCAAAGCCAGGGATTCAGACTCCAGGCCTCCTCAGACCCAGGGGTCCAGAAAACCCAGCCTTCCTCCCTCAGACTCAGGGGTACTGACTCTAGACCTCCTTCCTATTTCAGACTCAGGAATCCAGGTCCCAGCCCTCCCTCCCTCAGCAGATCTGAGGATCTAGCACTCCACACCCAAGAGCCCTCAGACTCAGTTCTCTGGCAGTCCCTAGCTCTCTTATCATCTCAAACTCAGGGACCAATCTTTCCCCTCACCCCCACCCTTGCAAACCCCGAGTCCAACCACAAACCTTTCCCTTAGAGGAGGCACACAGGGGGAAGAGACCTGGCCTTTGGAGTGTAGAAAGAAGGGTGACTCATTTGTCTTGGTAATCTGCCCCCCTCCTGAAACCCCTCAAGGTTTCAGATCCCAGACCTGAGATTAAGGGTTCCTGGGTCTCAGGAATACTCATGAGGCTCTCAGAAGAAACCTTCCTTTCTACCTTTTCCCCTACTCTCAACCTTAAGGGTGATAGCTAGGATCCAGGAGTAAAGATACCAACAAGGGCCTAGACTCCTCCCAACTCAGGATGAGGTTGCTACCTTCACCCCTGAGCCCCCAGGGAAGAAACCACTTGGCCAAAGGCAGTCGGCTGCAGGTGGGAGGGGCCCTAGGATCTGCACCCACCCTGAGGCTCTGAGCTCAGAACTGGTCCTCTGGGGCTTCTAGGTTCCATGTCCATCTTCTTGTTTCTTTCTCTCCGCTCGTTTTGCCTTACCCTGCCCTTTCCTATTTCTCCCTCTTTCTCAGTTTGTATCTTCACTGTCTGGGCTCTCCTCTCCTGCTATATCTGCATGCCTGGTCCTCACTCTTGTCTCTATTCTGGCTGACCCTCTCCACATTCACCTCTTCTCTTCCTCACCTCGTATCTTCCATATCTACCTTTCAAGTCTCTCCCTCTTTTACACTGTCTCCTTTCGCCCCCTCCTTCCCTGGCTTTGTCTCTCATTTTCTCTCTTTCTCTGAATTCCTGTCTCCCTCCTCTTTTCCTCCCCGCTTCTTATTCAGTCTAGCCTCCACCCTCCTCTCATCTTCCAGTCTCCTCTCCGGGGTCTCTCTCTCCCTTTCTCTCCCTCTTTTCGCCTTCCCTCCCAGATTTTCCTTCTCTCTCTCTCTCCCCTCCCCTCCCCCATCCTCTCTCTTTTTTCTCCTTCCCTCTCTCCCTCCCTCCCCCTCGCCGCTCAGAGCCAGGTCTGGAGCTGGGGGTGGAGTGGGGGTGGGTCGAGATGGGGCCCTGGGCCGGGGTAGCGACCTGCTGAGGCGGGGGGGGGGGGTAGGCGGGAAGGGGGCGGAGAAGCAAAGCGGGAGGCGAGGGGCCTGAGACGGGTCTTCGGCCCCAGCACCAGTCCTCCTTTCCCTCCTTTCCAACCTCCCAGACCCTCAGGCGGGGCGAGAGTCAGGCCAAGGTGGGGAGGAAGGGGAAGGGAGGAGGCTTCCCCCCCCCCCAACAACCTGGCCCAGAGCCCAGGCCTGGGTTCCCAGCATGCCCCGGGGCTGCCTGGGGCCTGAGGAGGGGGGTGAGGAAAGCGGGGAAGCAAGAATCTTAAAGATTCTTCAGACCAGAGCATCTCTCCCACACCCAGCAAGTTTCTCCTCAATGGGGAAACTGAGGCTGAGAAGGTTCCGGACTGGTTCAAGGTCACTGCCCCAGGTGTGGGTGCACTTCCCTTGGGTCCAGACTTGCTTTGGGGAATGGGTAGGCACTGGACTTTTCCCCCCAGGGCTTGGGTCCCCTCCCCCCCCTTTTGCAGACCCTAGGGAGCCCCCAAGGGTCAGAGAGCAGACCCAAACAGTCTGGCACCATAGCAACCAACTGGCCCCGCCCCCTTAACCCCTGGAGGGCTGGACTCCAGCTGGGGCTAAGACTAGGTGGGGGACTCATGGTTCCGGGTAAGAAGCCCTCCTACCTACCCCCCCCCAATCCTAGCAACTAAGAAGAAAAATACTTAGGGCCCTGACTCTTGGGTACTGAAGGAGGAGGGGATGGGGCGGAGGAGTGGTGGCCTATGCTTCTGGGCCGAAGGTGATGGTAGGAGAGTGGACTCTCGGTCAGAGGCAAGAAGCAGCTGGGTGGCCCAGACTCCTGGGGTCCTGGGCTGACCGCATCTAGAGTTTCGGATTGTGGAATTTTGGTAAGGGGCTGGAAGGTGGACTCTGAGGGAGGAGGGGGCCGAGGACTGGAAGCCTGGGTCCCCAGAGAAACCTGGACGCTGGGCCTCTCCACTACCAGACATCCCCTGCCCCGGGCGCTGACCCTGGCCCGTCTGGCAGTCCAGACAACCTCCCCCTCCTCCTGCCACCCTCCCACTCACACAACTCACCCTTGACCCCTCAAAGCCCCGCAGCCCCATCTCTGCCCCTCCCCCTCCCTTCCAGCCAGACGTTAACCCTTGGGCCGCCGGAGGCACCTCCAGAGCCAGACAGTCTTCCTTCAACTCCCCTGTGATCTCTGGCATCTGGTCCCCAGTCCCTTACTCTCTGGAATCCTATATCCTTCCTTTAGAATCTCAGAGGTTCTCCCAGCTTCTGTAACCCGAGGAACCCAGAATCTAGACCTCCAGCTCCCTCCATCAAAGACTGAGGAGTTCGTACTCCCAGCTCGCCACCCTCCCCCCGCAGAACCACAACCGCTACCACTTCTCTGCCATCCAAGTCAGAACCCAGAAATCCAGGCCCAGGCTGGCTGCCTCCTCCCTTGGGGGACCCTGGAGTCCGGCCCAGGTCCCTTCCCCCTCCTGTTCCGCAGACTCACCGTTCCGCGGCTCCAGCGTCGCGGGGACCCAGTGTCCTTCAGCCCCAGCCCCAGGTTCTCCATCCTCTCCCTCTGCCGCCCGCGGCCTCTCCCCTTCCTCCCGCCAGCCCCGCCAACCTCCGCCCCCGGCCGCCTGCTGCCTCCGGCCGGTGCCTCCTCCCGGCACTGCGAGCCCGGGCTCCCCCGCCCTAGACCCCGCGGGCAGCTTGGCCTCGGACCGGCCCCCTCCCCGGGGGGCCCCTGCCCAGCCCCTCCCCACCGCCCAGCCCAGTCCGGCCAGGCTTCCCCCCACCCCCCTGCCCTGAAGCTGGCCCGGGTCCAGGGGAAAAAATTCCATCCAGCCCTAGGGAGGAGGAGCGGGGCGGAGGAGGGAGCGGGAGGGGAGGCCGGGCTAGGGGAGCGTGACGCAGGGAGAAGGGAAGGGACAAAAGAGAGGCCGGGAGGCAGCGGAGGCAGCCTCCCTCCCTCCCTCCCTTCCTCCCTCCCTCCCTCCTTCCCTCCTCCTAGGCTAGTGCCCGCTCAGTCTCCGCAGCTTTCTACCCCTTGGTTTTCTCCATCTCACCTCCCTTCGTGGCTCTCGGTCTCCTGCCTCTTCTCCCACCCGCTCCCCCGCCCATGTCATTCTTTTTTCTGGCCTCCCTTCCTTCTGTCTGCCCTCCCTTTCTGCCTTAACCTGTGTCTGCATCTTCATCCGTTTTTTTTTTTTTTTTTTGCTAGCGACGGGTCTTGCATTTTCTCTCTGCTTTTCTCCCTTTCTGGCAGTGTGTTTCCTTTCCTTTCCTCTCGCCTCTGTGCACCTTCCCCAACCAGGGGCTGCATTCCCACCCACCCCTTTCTGCTCTCCCAGCCCACCACCCCCCTTCTCTTGCGCAGTGTTTCTTCCCTCCCCGGCACTGGAACTCAAAGGTGAATTAGACCCGCATATCTACCCTTGCACACAGAGCTCACGGTCTGATGAAGGAATCAGACCCAGCCGCAGAATGTCCCAGTTCCCGGGTGATGGAGTGTGACTAGGGTGGGGGTAGGGGGGTGCCGAGCCAAGACTAGAGACTCAGGAGATAGGGGGTGGGTGGGGCGGCGGATGGAAACCCACCCTGCAGCAGTCAGCAGACGACCCGCCAAGAAGGCGTGGTTGCTGGTGCGACCTCAGAGAATCAGAAGTTAGACCTGAATTGTTGAGGACAGCAGTAAAGGAGGTCCAGGCCCAGGGCACAGTTTAGGCAAAAGCCCAAAGGCAAGAACCACGGTGCTAGCGGAGGGTAACGATGCAGTCCCCACGATTGGGGGCCGAGAGCCAGGGAGCGCAGCTGAGGAAAGGGTGAGTGGGCGGGCAGTTCTGAGCGTGTTCAAGGCCAAGCTCAGAACTGAGGCTAACTAGGACCCTTGGAGCGTTTTGAGCGAGTTGGGTGGGAGCTGAACGTGAGATCTTTCTGGGGCCTGGGTGAATTGGAAAGAAAGAGATGGTGGACTCTGAAAAGTCCTACTCTCTCCTGGGCAGGGACTAGGACCAAGGAGGAAGTAGGGAGGAGAATGTGAGGTGCTAGTGGGAACTGTCAGGGGAGAAGAGGCAGAGACATGAAGAAGCTGGCAATCAGAACCAGGAGAGAGAGGAGAAGCCACAGAATATAAACGAGAATATTGTGAGCAGCCTATTAGAACCTAAGGATATCAGAGGGTTACAAAGGGAATTTTGTATGCCTATGGTGCACTCATTTTCCTCCCTAGGTAGGATCACGTTTATCTTCACCGGTTTTAACAGCAAACCCCAAAGGTTTCCTCATACCCATTCATTTTAATGACTGTTTATTTAGCATTTTATTTTAATTATTATGTAAATAATATAATTAATTCTATATTCTATAATATAAAATATTAATTATTTTGTAATTTATGAAATAAAACGAGAGATCAGGCCTTTCAAAGAAATACGTGTGCCTATTCAAATAATCTAGGGTTTTTTGTTTGTTTTGGTTTTTTTTTGCCAGTACTGGGAATTGAATACAGAAAGTCAGACATTCTAGGCAAGAGTTCTGCTGTCCCCAATCCCTCCTAATATTTGCTGAGTTTTGGTTTTTTTTAGGCAGGATCTCACTATGGCCTGCAACTCACTTTGCTAAGATGCATGTGAGTGCAGACACACATGAACACTACAGAAACCAGTAGAGGGCATCGGATACCCTGGATCTGGAGCTAAAGGCCACTGTGAACCACCAAGATTGGTGCTGAGAACTGAACACCAACTTGTCTTCAAGAGCAATACATGTTCTTAAGCATTGAGTTGTACCTCCAGCCCGTCTTTTTTTTTAATTGATTTTTATTGAGCTTTACATTTTTCTCTGCTCCCCTCCCTGCCTCGCCGTTCAGCCCTTCAACCCTCCCCCAAGTTCCCCATGCTCCCAATTTACTCAGGAGATCTTGTCTTTTTCTACTTCCCATGTAGATTAGATCTATGTAAGTCTCTCTTAGTGTCCTCATTGTTGTCTAGGTTCTCTGTGATTGTGGTTTGTAGGCTGGCTTTCTTTGCTTTATGTTTAAAAACCACCTATGAGTGAATGAGTACATGTGATAATTGTCTTTCTGTGTCTGGGTTACCTCACTCAAAATAATGTTTTCTAGCTCCATCCATTTTCCTGAAACATTCAAGACGTCATTATTTTTTTCTGCTGTGTAGTAGTTCATTGTGTAAATGTACCACACTTTCCTATCCATTCTTTAGTTGAGGGGCATTTGTTTCCAGGTTATGGCTATGACAAACAATGCCGCTATGAACATAGTTGAGCACATGTCCTTGTGGCACAATTGAGCATTCTTTGGATATATACCCAAAAGTGGTATTACTGGGTCTTGAGGAAGGTTGCTTCCTAATTTTCTGAGAAATCACCACACTTACGTCCAAAGGGGTTGTACTAGCTTGCATTCCCACCAGCAATGCAGAAGTGTTCCCTTTTCCCCACAACCTCTCCAGCATAAGTTGTCATCAGTGTTTTTGATTTTGGTCATTCTTACAGGTGGAATCTCGGAGTTGTTTTGATTTGCATTTCTCTGATGACTAAGGATATTGAACATTTCCTTAAGTGTCTTTCAGCCATTTTAGATTCCTCTGTTGAGAGTTCTCTGTTTAGGTTTATACTCCATTTTTTAATTGGATTATGTGTTCTTGAGTTCTTTGTATATTTTGGAGATCAGACCTCTGTCTGATGTGGGGTTAGTGAAGACCTTTTCCCATTCTGTAGGCTGTTGTTTTGTCTTGTTGACTGTGTCCTTTGCTTTAGAGAAGCTTTTCAGTTACAGGAGGTCCCATTTATAATTGTTTCTCTCAGTGTCTGTGCTGCTGGGGCTGTATTTAGGAAGTGGTCTCCTGTGCCAATGCATTCAAGTGTATTCCCCACTTTCTCTTCTATAAGGTTCAGTGTGGCTGGCTTTATGTTGATTCCTTTGATCCATTTGGACTTGAGTTTTGTTTATGGTGATAGATATGGGTCTATTTTTGTTCTTTTACATTTTGAAATCCAGTTATGCCAGCACCACTTGTTAAATATGCTTTCTTTTTTTCCATTTGATATTTTTTTTGCTTCTTTGTCAAAAATTAGGTGTTCGAAGATGTGTGGATTAATATCTGGGTCTTCTATTAGGTTCCATTGGTCCTCCTGTCTGTTCTTATGCCAATACCAGGCTGTTTTCAGTACTGTAGCTTTGTAGTATAGTTTGAAGTCAGGGATTGTGATGCCTCCAGAAGTTCTTTTATTGTACAGGATTGTTTTGGCTATCCTGGGTTTTTTGCTTCTCCATATGAAGTTGAGTATTGTTCTTTTGAGGTCTATGAAGAATTTTGCTGGGATTTTGATGGGCACTGCATTTAATCTGCCCTCCAGCCCGTCTTATTATATTTTATTTTAAGATAGAGACTCACTGTGTTGTATAGGCTGGCCTCAACTTACTACAGTTCTCATGCCTTAGTTTTCTAGGCTTTTCTTACTGGACCTAAACTGTAAATTATACTTTCTCATAAATCTATATGACAAAGGATTAAATATATTCTAAACAAGGTTGAGCACTAATGGTTTCAGATAAATATATTGCAACATATCACATTTCCCCACCAATAAGAGGGAATGCTCTGGCTGGCATTAACAGTTACCACACACAGTCTTTGTTGAGAGATGTGAACAGTTCCTGGGTTTAATATTCTCCATAGAGCTGGGTTTCTCAGCATGTGGATAGCGACCCCTTGAGGGTCAAATGACCCTTTTGTAGCAATCAGCAAAGACCATCCTGAATATCAGATATCTACATTACAACTCATAACAGTAGCAAAATTACAGTTTGAAGTAGAAACAAAAATAACTATGGTTAGGGATCACTACAGCATAGGAACTGTACTAAAGGGTTACAGCATTAGGATGGTTGAGAACCATTACTATAAAGTCTATCATTTAACACACATCTTACAGTCTCCATGCAAAGATGAGTGACCAAGATTCTGTCATGGTAGGGATGGAAATCAGGGCCCCATGTATGCCAGGCAATCACTCTGTGAGCTAAAACCCCAGCTAGGACTTAAGGTTCTTAATAGGAAGAAGCACAGACTCATAAAGTAAGCCAGATACTTGTGCCCAGGCCCCTTTTCACGATATGCTATATTCCTCCTTTGGAGGTGTGAATATATGTGAAAATATGCTAGTACTGAGGACCGACACTGGCACATTTTGACTTCTGCATCCAGAACTCCATGTGATTTAAAAGTACACTTGTATCAGTCGCTATACATAGAGTAGGTATCTGGAATTGCTGTCACTCATCCACAGCCCTGCTGGTCTCTTGTCCTAGCTTGGATTCAGCTGTGTTCTGTTGTAACTGGGTCTGACTGTGAGCACCATTTGAGTTAACAGCCTATTTCTGAGTCACCTCTTGGTCCTTAGTATCACCCAATGCAGGCGTGGCTCCGAGCAGGGATCAGGAGGATGTTTATTAAATGAGTAAATGGAGGGATGGGTAGATATTAGTCTGGCACCTGTGTTAGCCTGTGGGATAAGGGAACATAATTCCTGAAGTTCCCATCAGGAAGTCATGGAGAGATCAGTTCTTGTCCTCTGCTTCAGAAAATTCCAATTCACACAGAACCTAAGAGTCATTCATGAAAAGCCTACAAATTCCTGAAACTCAGGACACATCATTTATATCATTCTTGAAGACAGAATGCCCATTTCCAACTCCTGGTGTTCAGGATCCGTCACTCCCATGATATCCCCTGCGCTAAGTTGCTTGGCACCAAGCATATCCATGCACACACCCATACATATATACACAATTAAAAGATTTTTAGAGTGCATTAAGTTTTAAATGAATTTATTAATTAAGGGCTGGCAAGAAGATTTAAAGGGCAAAATGCATTTGCCATGCAAGTTTGATGGTGTGCTCCATCTTCAGAACCCGTATAAAATATCCAAATGTGGTATCTCACAACTTTAACTCAGCAATGTTACAGATGGATACAAAAAAGGAAATCTTCCTAAAACTTGTAGACACATTAGTGCCCCACACAATGGTAGTAAATGAATAAAATTTAAAATAAAGATGTATTTTTAAATTTAGTCAGCACTTATTCCAGTTTTAGTCAATACACTAATTATCCACCTAAAAGTTGCTTCTCCAATTTCTGTGGCTGCAGTGGGCACAGATCAGTGTCGTAGTTTTAGTCATATGAACAAGTTGTGTTGCTCCCATCATCTTATCCCACACATCTATATGTTATTTCCTAACTAGCATATATTTGTTGGATGAAAGGCCCCTGGTGTTGGAGTTAGAGGCGGTTGTGGGAAACCCAAGAAGGGAGCAAGAGCAGTATGCACTCTTAACCACTAAGCCATCTCTCCATCCCAGAACAATGTTTTCAGTGAGGAATTGAACTTATCACCCTCCATTTGGAGAGTTCCTCATTTTTTGAGTGCCAGTGAGGAGTCCTAAATCAAATAACTAGGCACCTAAATGCTAGCATTTAGTATTTAGCTAAATTTAGCATTTAGATTCTTGTCTTTCAGTATCACAGGGTCCCAGACCTTAGTACAACTAGCTCCATGATGGAAGTACCATCCAAGACATAAAATTCAGCATGTAGACAGTACCTTAAGCCAAAATAAAAACAAAGACCCAATCTACTAAAGACCATACTTCTGGGAATGTCTCTAAATGTACTAACATTGCCTTTTGGCTTCTACAGTTTCATTTCTGGCTAACTGTTCTTGTTAACTGAAGTATGACAACCCAGGATATGGTTTTTGTGCTTAAAAGCTCACCCTGAGGAAAGCTTCAGTCTACACTGGGATCCTGAACACCCAGTATCATCTCTGGCTGGCTAATAAAGACTTCCTATTGACTCACATCCATGTCTTAGCAGTCTTTTCTGGTGGATACCCCACAATGCCGGGGAGCTTACTGACTAGAGTGGAGGTGTCATGCTAATCTCACCCTGAGATTTTATCATGCCATGAAGAAGAGCTTGGTGCTCATTTTCACAGCTGTGGTAGTTAACAAATGAAACTGTCTCAAAGCAAACTTGGCAGTGGTTATGATGTCATTGTTTCCTTTTGTTGAGACCCAGTTTCTGAATTTAGTATTTTAGCTATTGCATGCTGTCAAGTGCCCCAAATCCTGTAATAGATTCTTTTTGTTTGTTTAAGTTAACCCAAACAGTTAACTTTGCAAATAAGTATACCACTGTTAGAATGTTAAATAATATGGCAGTGACAGCATATTATTCTTACTATTAGTAAGGCTCAGACAGAAAAATTCCAAATTTCAAGCTTTCCTGGACTATATAGTATGTTCAGAGTCAAATTAAAACTTTGCAAGATTCTGCCTCAAAATAAAAAGTAAGAGGGTTGGGGATGTAGCTCAGCAGTAGAGCACTGGCCTAGCATGTGAAAGGCCCTGAGATCCCAAGAATTACAAATAGGAAAAGGTAAACAAAATGTTTGGAAGGAGAGGTGTGGTAGTCTGAATAGGTATGGCCCCCGTAGATTAATGTGTTTTAAAGTTTGGCCCATAGGGAGTGACACTATTAGGAGGTGTTGCCTTGTTGGTGGCAATGTGGCCTTGTTGGATGGAATGTCTCATGGTGCGGGAGGGCTTTGAGGTCTTATATGCTCAAGTCATATTCAGTGCGACACTCAGTCTTCACTTCTGCTGTCTGCTGATCAAGATGTAGAACTCTCAGCTCTGTCTCCAATACCATGTCTGCTTGCATGCAATCATGCTTTCTGCCATGATGATAATTGGCTAAACCTCTGAAAGTGTAAATCAGACCCAATTAAATGTTTCCCTTATAAGAGTTGCCATGGCCGTGGTGTGTAGAAGTTATTGATTTGAGAAATAACCAGGCTAGCTAAAAGATAATTATATTTTTATTTATTACAAGGGGAAAACTCACAAAACAGGAATGAGAAGTCCAAGCTCAGCTGTGCTGGCAAGGGAACCACACAGAGAGAGCACCTGGGCTGCACACCCATTTTTCTCCGGGTCCCAGAAAGCCACACCCTAACTTGGTCCCACTTCTTAAAGATAATTGGTTAAGAAGGCTTCCCCATCACCTCCCCCTTTTGTCTAAACAAGAGCAATCCAAACCCAATATAAAACTATATACAATAGGAATAGATATCAAATATAAAATTATAAACAACATAAACAATATTGAGCAAGGAACACATGATAAATGCTTTAATAAACATTCTATTCCAAAGAGTCTAAGTCATACATTGGAAGTAGGCTTGGCTAAATCATAAGAGTACAGTAACTACAACTATCTAATCTTTAACCCCATCGAAGGCCTGAGAATAAAGATAATATTACTTGAGTAGAGCAGTATATGACAGAGACAATCAGATACCTGAGCCATCACCCAAAGTCTCATTTGTAACATTGAAGCAAACTTTGGCTAAGGCCTAAGATAACTGACAGACCATTTTCAGAGGCAGGAAATTTTTTCAGAACCTTCTGACCCTGTCTTGGCAAGGCTTGGCAGTCCTTTTCCTTGTGTCCTGTTTTTCCAGTCAGGATACCATGTACTTTGTTAGTGGTTGAGGCATGTGCAGTTCCTTGCCTAAATGCCAATTGTGCCAAGAAGAAAACAAACTCCGAGTGGAGTGTCTTCAGTGCTCAATAGATTGGTGCTGTCAGGAGCAATCATGTCTCATGTCAACACAACCCTAAGTCAATTAAATACCATATTCTACAGATCATTGAAGTGGTTGAATATTAGCTATCTAGGCAGAATACAATCTCTGTGTATCTAAAGAATCTAATTAATCTGACTATATATATAAAAAACATGAACAAACTATTTAATACCTGTATGACTTAAGGACTAAGACTTCATGTCAGATTATTAAATAATCTGTAAACAAATGTGCGGCAAATGAGGACAATGACCTCAAAATCATTGTATAAGTATCTTGATCAGAGGTAATAATAATATATAATGTAATATGAAAATAGATCCTAAAAGTTGTATCAATATACAAAATGTCCTAAACAGAAGTAGAAACATACATGTATACAATCAGACAGAATAACTTTGCATAGGTGTACAAATATTGTAAACAGAAATAACAAATATAATTTGAACTTGTATCAATATGCAAAAACTCTATCAATGTAAATTATCCATAAATAATAGCTTACAAGTATTCACTCTATTACCCACTTTTATTATCCCTTTTTTTAAATCTCTCAATTTACATAGTTTCTACCCCAACCCTCTACCTTATACAAGTTCCCAACCCCGAGAACAAACTTTTTTGGGAGAGGGGACATCATCTTCTAGAATTGCTTCCCTCTGTCTTGGGGGCAATGTTCTTTTTATGGGATTCTGCAAAAGTAAAGCGATGGTTAAATTTCAAGACTGTTTTCTAGTATATTGCTGCAATAGGTCACGACCCCACAAATTCACTGCAATATTAGCTACATATGGCCTCAGCCTTCCTCTCTGTCCTTCTGGCCCCTATGCCTTTGATCCATCTCGTGCTTTGTTTCACTTGAGATAGGAACTGAACATCTGCCTCTTGAAGAGGCCAATTTGGATGCCAAGATTCTGGGGTAATGATACTTATATCTGCACCCATGTCTAATAAGCCTTCAATAAAAATGCCATTTATACACACTCTTAGCTTTGGTCTTTGATCATTTATAGAAGTCTGCCAGAATATACGTTTCCTATGTCCTAATGGAGTGTTTGATTCATCCTCCACATCTATTTCATCATCGAGACCAGTATGGTTTATGGTTTTTTACAGTAGGCACTGGATTTCTTAATTTTCCTGGTGAGATACATTCTCCACAGTAACTGGAAATGATTGCACCACATTTGTCATGGAGGCCTGCAAGAGGCCCCCCAAGGAGTTTTCCAATGGTATCGGGTTGTCTTGTCTGTCTTTTGTTGACCTACACTCATTGGTCCAATATCAGCCTTTGCCACACTTCCTACATATATTTGAAGGCTGAGTCCTCCTATTTTTGCCATTGCCAGAGGAGACATTGTTCCTAAAAATTCCTTGTCTACAATCCCTTCTTCCTACTCTACCACAGTTAAAACATTTGGTATTTTGATGTCTCCTCATAAAGTTGGAAATTGCTTCCCCGACCCAAGCTTCAGTACTATAGTCAAATGTCTCAACATTCATTGTATGTAAGATCCATTTATCCATTGGTGCTGATCTGACCTTTAAAGGCCCAAGGATCTTTTTGCATTCTAAGTTGGCATTCTCAAAAGCCAAGGATTCAATTAGTACACGTCTAGCTTTTGGGTCTGTTACCCCTATTTGTACAGCCTTAGTTAATCTTTGTAAAAAGTCACTAAAAGGTTCTCTCTGACCCTGTTTAACCCTAATATATGACTCAATTCTCTTTCATGGTTCCTGAATCCTGTCCCAAGCATAAATGCTGTGCTACAGAAAGCTGCTATGCTACATAGGGACAAGGTGTGTTTATTGTAAAGAGCCTGATCCTGAGGATCAGAATAAAGTTCCTAGCAAAGGATTTGATCTTGGGAAATCTCAAGTCTTTTTGCTTTTCCCTGTTGCTCTAAAATTTTCAGTTCTTTTTTCTGATAACATTTCCAAAGCAGCTGAGGTCCATTTTCTAGGACTACTGAGATTAACTGAATCCAATTTTGTGGTGTTGCATTGTTACTTGAAGCCCATGTTGTGACCATTTCCCTAACGAAGGATGAATGTATTTCATAAGATACAATTGCTTGTTTTATTTTCTTTACATCAGCCATACATATGGGCTCCCATGTATATTCTTTGACTACCTTAGGGTATTTGTTCCCAAATGCTCTTTCTGATGATATCACTGGAAAGACAGGTAGAACTATCCCAGAGTTTGGTACGTACTGATGAAGCTACATTTTGTCTTTGTACCTTTTGTCCCTGGTCCTCAAATTCGATAAATTCCTCAATCTTTTTAAACCTTTTTAGCACTGTCTTTTGTAGAGTCTGGATCTCCTGTCCAGTGTTCTGTTTTATGCCCTTATTGAGAATTCCAAGGTGTGAAGTCTGTCCAGTAAAGATAATGTCTCATCTTTGGATATAATTTTTATAGCATGCATATTATCTTCCTGGAGAGATATTCTATCAGTTAATCTATCATAACCCTTCTTTTTGACAGTATTTGCAGCCTTTGGCATGGGTGAATGGGTGATATTGCTCTGCAGTGAGTAAAGACAGAAAAAGGAACTGGTTTAAGGTGCCTGGGAGCAGGCCATTGTATTATTTATATACAAGGGTTTAATTTGCTTTGGGCTCTTGGCTTTGCCTTACAGTATAATTACAAGCATAGACTCGTAAGTTGAGGAGACAATTTTACATAAGGAGTTTGTTGGGAAAGTATCTGAACTTTAAGAGATGTTCTTTCAGCCTCTAAAAGGTGGTATGTGTAGTATTCTTTTTTGTATGATTATCTTAATAGATTTTCTAATAATACTGTTTGCATTGCTAAATAGGGGAGTATGTATGTACATAAATACATGTGAATAGAGGTATGTAAAAGCACTCATGTGGAAATCTGAGGACAACTTGGGGGACTCAGTTCTGTCCTCTCACACTGTGAATCCTGAGGAGGGAACTCAAGTCATCAGGTTTGACAGGAGGTATTTACCCACTAAGGCATTTTGTGGCCCCTAGATGGCATCTTCTTCTTCCTTCTCCTTTTCTTCCTCTCCTTCCTTCTCCTTCTCTTTTCCAAAGATCTTCTTATATAAGTATATATATTCATTTATTTTATTTTATGTATATGAATGTTTTGCTTGCATTGATGCATGCATACTATGCCTGTGTCTGGTGCCCACCAAACACAGGAAAAGGCATCAGATTCCCTGTGACTGAAGTTATGGATGTGTGTGAGCCATTGTGTAGGTTCAGGGACACAAACTTGTGTCCCCTGTAAAAGAAGCAAGTTTTTATAACTACTGGACCATCTCTCTATTCCCCTAAAATTTTATATTTTTATCATGTATATGTTTGTTTGCTGTGTGTGAGTTTGGGCATATGAGTAAAGTGCCCAATAAGGCTAGAAAAGGGCCAGATTTCCTGGAGATGGCATTACTGGAGGATCTGAGCTGCCAGACATGGCTTCTAGGAACTGAACTTGGGCCTTCAGGAAGAGCAGTAATGCTCTTAGCTCATGTTTTTAGCCTCAAAGGAGGCTTCTTAAATCTTTTCATTCATAACTCCTTTTCACCCAAGAATTTTTCCACAACCTTGAGTATATAAGTGACCAAAGTAGAAATACAAATTAAACACTTACTGATAAGTATAAAGACATTTGTTTTGAAGCAATTATTTTGTATGTATATAAGTATACCATTTTTATGGATGCAACAAATTTGCATAATCATCTGGTAGATATGTTTATTTTACATAAAGAACTAAACTTTGGATAAATATTTGATACTTCAGGACCTAAAGCATCCTTGATGTTGTGTTGGCTTGAATAAAAATGGCCCCCCATAGGCGTATATGTAGTGGAAACTATTAGGAGATATGGCCTTGTTAGAGAAAATGTGTCACTAGGGGGTTGTGTTTTGAAGAGTCAGAAGCTCAAATCCAGCCTAGTCTGGATTTGAGACAGGTCCACTGTCTCTTCCTATTCCCTGTAGGTCTGGATGTAGAACTCTCAGCTGTATCTCCAGCAGCATCTCTGCCTGCATGCTACCATGCTTCTCCCATGATGATAATGGACTAAACCTCTGAAATGTAAGCCAGCCTCAATTAAATGTTTTCCTTTATAAGATTTTCTGTGGTCATGGTGTCTGTTCACAGCAATAAAACCCTAAGACATAAGTGTTTTATTTATTTATTTATTTTATGTCCCAACGATAATTTCCCATCCCTCCTCTTTTCCCTCAATGTACACCTCCTTTGTTTCTGTTTAGAAAGGGGCAGGCCTCCTCTGGGTATCAACAAAGCATGGCATATCAGGTTGCCGTAAGACTAAGCTCTTCCCCATGTATTAAGCCAGGGCAAGGCAATCCAGTATGAGGAATAGATTCCCAAGAGCCAGGTGAAGCATCAGGGACAACCCCTGCTACCATTGTTAGGAGTACCACAAGTAGACCAAGCAACATAACTGTCACATATGTGTAGAGGGGATAGGTTGGTCCCATGCAAGCTCCCTGGTTGTTATTTCAGACTTTATGAGTTCTTATGAGGCACATTAGCTGTTTCTGTGGGTTTTCTTGTGACACCCTTTACCTTTCTGACTCCTACAAACCTTCCTCTCTCTCTTGAACTGGATTCCCAGAGCTTGATCTCATCTGGGTCTCTGCATCTGTTTCCACCAGTTACTGGATGAAGGTTATGTGATGAAAACTGGGATAGTCACTAGTCTGATAGCAGAAGATGGCCAATACAAAATAGGTATCCAATACTGCTTTGAGTCTTAGATTCTTGGGAGTTCCTTTTGCATCATGTTTCTACCCGACCCCAAAATGCACCCCCTTTCTAGTCATCTCTCAGTACTCTTACCCCTTCATCCAGCCCCCAACCTGATCCCTCCAATTCCCATCCTCACACCCCTCTCCCAAGCAGCCAGGAGAAGACTTTCATTTCCCCTTCCCAGGGAAAACCATGCTCTCCCCACTTGGGCCCTTTTTGTTACCTAGTCTCTTTGTATCTGTGGATTGTAGCATGGTTATCCTTTATCTTATAGTTAATATCCACTTATGAGTGAGTATATACCATATTTGTCATTCTAGTTCTGGGTTACATCACAGGATGATTTTTTTTTCTAGTTCCACCCATTTGCCCTCAAATTTCATGAAGTCACTGTTTTTAACAGCTGAGTAATACTCTTTGTGTAAATGTATCACATCTTTTTTTCTTTTTTCCCAGTCTTTGGTTGAAGAGCATCTAGGCTGTTTCCAGGTTCTGGCTATTATGAATAAAGCTGCTATGAGCATAGGTGAGCAAATATCCTTGTGGTATGATTGAGCATGCTTTGGGTATATGACCAAGAGTGGTACAGCAGGGTCTTGATGTAGATTGATTTACAGTGACTGATATTTTTATTTTATGATTTCCTATACTAAGAGCTCTTCTTATAATACAAAATCTGACTAGTGTGCTTCAGGGTCAATTGTTGAATATTCTGTCCTAATCACAAGTCCAAAATTTAGCTATCAATTGTTGATGAATCTCAAGTCAGAAACTCAAACTTTTTTAAAATCAAATATCTTAATGCAATATAATCCAGTTGCAATGTAAGCAACTTCCAAAACTCTAGAATTGACAGAGACATCTCGCTGCCTGGACAGTCACCCAAAGTTCTTCTGTAATGTTGTGGGCACACATCACATAGTATCCTACTGGCCCATAGTATCCAGCAGACTTTTGCATGAAGCAGGAAATTTCAAGGTCAGTTTCACCTATATTGGCAGTTTGTCAGTCACTTTTTTCTGTGTCCTACAGAATGTCTGGCAGACTCTTTCATGGAGCAGAAACCCCAAAGGACTGTATCACCCTCTTTAGGCAGCTTCAGCAGTCATTTTCCTGTGGGTACTACAAATCCAGTCAAGCAGTTCAGGCAAGAGCACTTTCTTTCCCTAGTGGCTAAAAACTCGATAAGAAGCCTCTTTGATGCCCATTATCCTCTTGAAGTTGACTGGTACTGCCAGGTACAGATATGTTTCATTGCTATCTATTAACCTTTATTTCTTAATGATACATTACATTTTTAAATGAGCTGCACAAACACAATACCTTAATCAAGAGCAGAAATATACATATAACAAAATTGACCTTAAATTTGTATCAATAAACCAAGATCCATACCAATGCAAATCTCTATAGCATATCCCCCTTTAAATGTAAACAAACATTTATAAACAATTGTTTGGGAAATTTGGCCATAATTCTCTCCAAACTGTTACCTGATTTTTGTTGGGTGAAGTATTTTCCTTTGGGGGTTCACAAAGACCTTTCAGGTGGTCTTGGTCCATCAAACTACATTAGTCTAGAAGAAATCCACAGGTGCTCCTGGACCAGGAGATCCATCCGGACGGGCGTTGGGAACAGAGTACAGGCACCCTCATCCCCCTAAACTTTCTGGCCATTCAGCAGGGCTGAGTACAGGCACCCTCATCCCCCTAAACTTTCTGGCCATTCAGCAGGGCTTCTCCCCAGCTACTGGCTTCCTCTACTTATCCCTTCCCAGCTTACTCCCAAGCACCCCTTTCCATCTGTGGGGTCATAGGAACCCCCAACTCAGCCTGCTTCGGGGCTGAGGGTCTGGGGACAAAGTGGTGAGGGCAATGGCTGCAGGGGATTCTTTGTTCCACGAGCTGCACCTAGCAAGCCCGCCCCTTTGCCTGCGAGGTATCAGCCAGCAAGGGGCCCTGCTACTGGACGAGGAGATCCATCAGGACGGGTAAGTATATACTCGCCTGGCTGGCCAGACCCCAGGAACAGAGTACAGGCACGCTCATCCCCCTAAACTTTCTGGCCATTCAGCTGGGCTTCTCCATGGCTACTGGCTTCCTCTACTTATCACATCCCAGCAAGCCCACCCATTAGTCTACGAGGTCCTTGGCCAGCAAGTGGCCCTGATCCAAATGGATTAAAGACCTCAATATAAATCTGACCACACTGAACCTGATAGAAGAGAAAGTGGGAAGTAACCTGCAATACATGGGCACAGGAGACCACTTCCTATGTATAACCCCAGTTGCACAGACAATAAGAGCAACAATGAATAAATGGGACCTCCTGAAACTGAGAAACTTCTGTAAAGCAAAGGACACAGTCATTAAGACAAAAAGGTATCCTACTGAATGGGAGAAGATCTTTACCAACTCCACATCAGACAAAGGTCTGAACTCCAAAATATATAAAGAACTCAAGAAACTAGACATTAAAATTCTAAATAACCCAATTTAAAAAATGGGGTAATGATCTGAACCGAGAATTCTCAACAGAAGAAGTTCAAATGGCCAAAAGATACTTACGGTCATGTTCAACTTCCTTAGTGATCAGGGAAATGCAAATCAAAATAACTTTGAGATGCCATCTTACATCTGTCAGAATGGCATAAATAAAAAACACCAATCATAGCCTATGTTGGAGAGGATGTGGAGTAAAGGGAACACTCATCCATTGCTGGTGGGAATGCAAACTTGTGCAACAACTTTGGACATCAGTGTGGAGGTTTCTCAGGAAATTGGGAATCAACCTACCTCAGGATCAAGCAATACCATTCTTGCCCAATCATATTATGAAAGCATTTATTCAACTCTGTTCATAGCAGCATTATTTGTAATAGCCAGAACCTGGAAACAACCTTGGTGCCCCTCAATGGAAGAATGGATAAAGAAAGTGTGGCACATCTACACATTAGAGTACTACTCAGCGGTAAAAAACAATGACATCTTGAATTTTGCATGCAAATGGATGGAAATAGAAACCACTATCCTTAGTGAGATAACCCAGACCCAATAAGATGAATATGGTATGTACTCACTCATTAGTGGACTCTAGCCATAAACAAAGGACATTAAGTCTATAGTTCACAAGCTTAGAGAAGCCTAATAGCAAGGTGAACCCAAAGAAAAACATATATAGATCCGCCTGGAAATTGGAAGCAAACAAGATCACCCGGCAAAAGTTGGGAGCATAGAGGTGGGGGTAGGGATGGGAGTGGGGTTGGGGGAAGGGGAGAGGGGGAAGGAAAGGACTGGGGAGAGCTTGGGGGAGTGGGAGGGTGGAGATGGAGAAAGAGTGGATATTGGAGCAGGGAGGAAGATATCTACATTAAGGGAGCCATTTTAGGGTGGGCAAGAGACTTGGCACTAGGGAGGATCCCAGGTGTTCATGGGGATGTCCCCTGCTAGGTCCTTGGGCAGCAGAGGAGAGGGTGCCTGAACTGGCCTTGTCACACTGATGAATATCTTGATTATCACCATAGAAATTTCATCCGAGGGATTGAGATAGAGACAGAGACCCACATTCACATCAGAGCAATGGACTGAGCTCCCAAGGTCCAGTTGAAGAGCAGAAGGAGGGAGAAGATGAGCAAGGAAGTCAGGACCACGAGGGGCTGGTCCACTCACTGAAAGAGTGTGCCTGATCTAATGATAGCTCACCAAATCCACCTGGACCAGGACTGAATAATCATGTGATCAAACCGGACTCTCTGAATGTGGTTGAGAAGCTATCTATAATGGCACTGGGACCTGTCTCTTCTGCATGTTTTGGGCTTTTTGGGACCCTAGTCTATTTGGATGCACACCTTCCTAGGCCAGGATGGAGGGGGGAGGGCCTTGGACTTCCCACAGGGCAGGGTACCCTGCCCTCTCTTAAGGATGGAGGGGGAGGGAAGAGGGTTAGTGGGGGAGCGGGAGGGGAAAGGGAGAAGGGAAGTGTAAATTTCTGAATGGAAAAAGAAAAAATAATCCACAGGTTGTCATCTTCTGTGAAAACAAAAGAAGAACCTCTTTTCCAAAGCAACATATTCTTAGTCCCAAATTTTGAAGTCACGATATCTTTAAAATCTATTTGTTGGTTTAGCTTAGCAGCCCACACAATGAAATGTCTCTCTGCACTTAGCTCTTTCACAGTCAAATAATTTAAAGAAAACACAATAGTATACATAATCCTGACTCTGTGTATTTTCATTTTTACATTGCTTATTTTCTTACTCTATTACTTTTTCTACAAGTTTACTGTCTCTTTAAAGACTGTTTTTTATTTTTTTTAAAAAACCATTTACTTTTTATAACTCTCTATACTTTTTCTTATCTCTCCTAAGCCTACGTACATTTTTTTAAACACACAGTAACCCATTTAGAGGTCTTTTTAAAAAAATCTGAATCTGTCTTTATTGTGTATCTGTAATCATTTTCTGACCAGAAGTGCTTTTTTTAACGCTGAGTGGCCATGGCTAGGGCCAGCACAGCCCTGCCTTCTTGTCCTGCCCAGTCCAACATGGCAGAGGCATGTTCCCTGCCTCTGAGAACCAAGTACATTGCCCCATTTGTAGGCACACAGTAGGTCTGTGTCACCATTAAGCAATTTGTAACATGCTGCTCACAGACCCCATTTAAATGCTCCATAGCTGGATCTCCTGAAAGTGTCAGAGCCATTCATGCTGGTAAACCAGGAAGCCTTCTTAAAGGAGCCATGCAGTTTTTGCTGCTACTGCAGAGTCAGGAAGCCTTCTCTTAAAAGAATTGTGCCTCTGCTTTTTTCTATCAAAAAGAGCCCACTTGAGAAAATGCTGCTACCAAAAAGCCAAGTTTAACTATGTTCTTTTGTGTCTGTAATTCCTTTTTAAGCTTTCTCATGTTTTATGTGGATTTAGTTGGCACATGTCGGCTCGCCAATCTGTTGGGTGAGGCCACTTCTTCTTTCCCGGCTGCCCAGACCACAAAATAACCACACAGAAACTACACTATTTTCAACACTGTTTGGTCTATACCTTAAGCATATTTCTAGCTTACTCTTATTTCTTAAATTAACCCATTTCTGTGTATTGCCACCATGCCTGTGGTTCACTGCAAAGGTTCCAGAGAGTCTGTCTCTGGTGAAGGCTACATGGCTTCTCCCTGACTCTGTCTTCTTTTTCCTTTATCTCTGCTTGGAATTCCCTTCCTATTTTACTCTGCTAAGCCACTGGCTGAAACAGCTTTATTCACTAACCAATAAAAGCTACACATTTACAGAAAGACTTCCCACACCAATCTCTGACAAGAGGAACTTGTGGCTATTTACATATGATGAGTACCTATTGTTAAGGTCAATACTATATTCTTCAACCCCTGATCTCAAGGCATACCCAGCTCATATGCCCCCTTTTCTCTTGTTTAATTCTATGTGCAACTATAAATTATAAAAGGTGTATTGTTTTTTCACTTAAATACTTCCATCAGCCATCCTGATTTACCTTCAAATCTTGTCTGTTTCCTTCTTCCCCAACTTCACACATCCTCCTTGGGACCTGAAACCCGCTGCTGAAGCAGATCTTAATGACAAAACATAACAGGAAAATAAACAAAAATTAAAAACAAAATAAAACCAAAACCAAGCAAACAAGAAAACTCTATTTGATCCTCCATCTTTCCCGACTTTCCAACACCACTTCATTTGTCCTGGTGGCATTGGGAGACATCGTGTTTCACATAGTATATATACCCTTTTGTCTAATCACTTGCAAATGTAATTGCAATGTGTCATAGGTCTTGTTCAATGTCTCTCTTTCCTGGTATGCCATTATCACTGGATCCTCACCTACACTTGCCTCAGACAACCCTCAGCCACCTGGAGTCATGGAGATCCTGTGGGTATCTTTCCACAGAACCAGTACCTACAGTAGCTCCAGCATGTACTAGGTGGGGTAGATGTTAGGGTGGTTCAAGGCAAGGCCCAGGCTGTTTGCCTGGGTGGTAGTTGAGTTGGTCAGTCCAGACCACTCTGACCATCCCCCTCAGGTAATGGGTGGAGCCAACTCCATTATGTCCATGCCATCAGGACCAGTTCTTCTTCACTGTGGTGAGTGGTGGAGACATGTCTCCCAAGTGCAGGAGAACAGTTCTCTCATGAGGGTTAGTACCAGCTTGTAGCATGACTAATTAGTGTGGGAGTTCCTTCTGTCTATGTGTTGCTTTTATTGGTTAATGAATAAAGACTCTGTCTTGGCCTGTGATAGGGCAAAAGAACAGAGCTAGGTGGGGAAAACTAAATGGCATGCTGGGAGAAAGAAGGCAGAGTCAGAGAGATGCCATGGAGCTGTTGGAGACAGGTGCTGGAAATTTTACCCCATAAGCCACAGCTATGTGGTGATACACAGATTAATAGAAGTGGATTAAATTAATATAAGAGTTAGCCAATAAGAAGCTAGAGATAATGGGCCAAGCAGCAATTTAATTAATACAGTTTCTGTTTGATTATTTTGGGCCTAAGCTAGCTGGGCAGCCGGGAACCAATAAGCAGCCCTCCCTGCAACAACTAATAATCCAGAGACAGATATTAGAGTTCAACCTGAAGATCAGAAAAGCAAACCAGCCCAGCCACTAGAGAGCTCTTACCTTTAAGAAATCTTTAGGCTGAAAGAGAACAAGTTCTTGATTCATTCTGGCTTATATTTCTCTCTAGTGCTGGGATTAGAGGTTTACACCACCGCCACCCAGCTTCTATAGCTAACTAGTGTGGCTATTGGGATTAATTGTATTTTGTTGAGAATGTATTTATACTGTACCGAGGGTAATGTGCCACCAGGTAGTGTGCCACCACTGCCTGGTCTATATGGCTGACCAGGGCAGCTGTTTTAGTCTTTGATCTTCAGGCAAGCTTTATTTATTAAAACACAAAAGAAATATCATTACACCAACTCCCTTGATGCAGTGTCTAGCATGGGGCAGGGCCAACAAAAGGTGGGGCTGGCTCAGCATGGCCCTTTGTAGCAGACATTGCCCTTGGCAGCAGCTTGTGCCTGGATAGATATCTTGACTCTGGTGGAAGCACAGGCCACTCAGATCAGGATGGCTCTGCTAGTGGCATGGCTCTCAGATACCACAAGGCTGCAGGTTGTGGCCAAACCCCAGGCTTTTTTGCAACCTTTGGTGGCAACACAGGCCTCAGACTTTTACATAGGCCCCAGATGTGGCAGGGCCATAAGCCCAGACATGGTCCTCAGCAGCAGATGGGTCTGGATGCTACCATTGCCCTCGGTACAGTATAAATACATTCTCAACAAAATACAAAAAAGAAGCCACTCATGCCTATTTAATCCTTATTTCTGCAACTGTTTACATGGCTTTACATGTTATTTATAACTACCTTCCTCTACTACCCATCTCCAGGTCTTGGTTCTTCTTATGAAGGAGTGATTCATATTTTCATTCCTGAGGAGTCTGTGAACTTTGTCATCCTGCCCACATTAGGATGCAGTAGATTCCATTGACTTTAATCACATGACATGCTAACAACAAGAGATACCAAAGAATCTCCTGCACTCCATATTTAATTCTTTGTAAGGATTATGCATTGTGCAGGAGTGGAGATGCAATCCAATTTCCCTGTGATAATCTAGATATATCAGCCTTTTTAACACTGCTTGTTATTCTTGTATTCTTGTTATTCTCTTCTAAAAATATAAGGGGAAAGGCCGGTCTCATGAGGGGTGGTGGTCCCACGAGGTGTAGTGATGTGTGACCTGAGGCCTTGGTGGGTCTCCCAGGCATCAGCGACGCCCCTGAGGCCTTGGCGGGTCACCTTGGCAGGTGAGAGACCACAATGGGTGAGAGACAGACAGATACATTGTAGTAAGAGGTGCGCAGGCTCCGGTTTCCGATGCCTGGTTCCTGGCACAGGGCCCCTTGTTTTGTCCCCCGGCTCCCGGTGTGTACCTGAAATACTTACACAGAAACTGTATTTATTGAAATACTGCCTGGCCCATTAGCTCTAGCCTCTTATTGGCTAACCCATTTTTTATTGTTTAACCCATTTTTAATAATCTGTGTGTCACCACTAGTTGTGGCTTACCGGGAAAGATTCAGTGTCTCTGACCTGGGAGCTTCATGGCAGGCGGCTCTCTCTAACTCTGTCTCCTTCCCAGTATTCTGTTCTCTTTCCCTGTCTATCTAAGTCCTGCCCTATCAAAAGGCCAAGGCAGTTTCTTTATTAACCAATGAAAGCAACCCAAATACAGAAGGACCCTCCTACACCATACATCATGCAGAAAGGTAAATTTATTTAGTGGGTTATAGAGGGGAAAGAAAAAGGGAAAAGGGCGAAGAAGAGAGAGACAGAGAGAGGAAAAGAGAGAAAGAGAGGGAGAGAGGTAAAGAGAGAGGGAGGTCAGAGACAGGGAGAGACAGCACCTCTTCAGAAGCAAGATAGAAAGAGAAAAAGCAGGCTGGAGGAGGTGAGATATGTGCTTTTCTGGAAGAGGAGAGGTTGGGAGAGGGTGGAGCTTGTCTCTTAAAGGGACAGGGTACCCAGGTGATAGACCAGGCCAGTAAATCATAACATTTTCATCTCTTTCTTATAATAAAAAGGTGGGAAGTTAGGCACAACAGGTTAAAGGAATTGGGGCAGTGGATTCTCAAGACTGTTTTCTGCTTATTTGTTGGCATCATCTTTGGGGGGGAACCCAAAAAAACTGGGTGCTGGTCACATCCTGGGATAGCTGGTCATTTTACTCCTGTCCAGGGTTTGTGGTATGGAAATGTCTGATGTCTCTTGGACCTGGCAAGGTGTTGACAGAACAGAGAACAAAGTTTAGGAAGAAAAAATTTTCAGGACCACAGAATTGAAAAGGGTGTATCTGGCCTGTTTAAGGTGGATCCTTCAATTCAGCTCCCTGGAACTCACAAGAATTCTTTGGGTTTGTGAAAACATAAGTTTTAGACATATAGATTGTATAAACAGAAGCATATTTATGCCAGAATGACTGTGACAGATGTTTTTGCACAGTGAGAGGTATTTTTTTTCCATACATTGTTTTGTTTTATTTTTTCCATTCAAGAACATAATTAAAGATAAAAAAAAAATTTTTTCCTTTCTTCCCCTTCTCCCGGTCCCCTCCCACTACCCCCCACCCCTCCTCCCTCCCCCTTCTTCCTTGAAAGAGGGCATGGTGCCCTGCCCTGTTGGAAGTCCAAGGCCCACCCCCATCCCTC